>JBBPDE010000040.1:21695288-21711937 GCA_037974605.1 Nannopetersius ansorgii | reverse complement strand
TGAAGGTGTGTAGATGTATGAAGGTGTGTGTGTGAAGGTGTAAATGGTCCATGATGACTCCTACTGAATGTATATTAGTCTAGAAGAACATAATGTTAGGCTGCACTAAATTGAAAAATCTAAACAGGCAGTGTACCAGTGTCCCACGTACCGGTGTTTCACCACCTTCATTTCACCACCATGATGTTTCGATGTTTCCTGTTGAAAAATACACAGTTTCATGCTGCACTTTAATTGGCTGGTCAGTAGATGAGGTTCATAGCAACACACACACGCTGTGAGATGGCTGTCCTAAATGTTGGCATTGTCAGAAAATAATCACAGCCTGTCTTTAGTTGCAAGATTGTGCTGACCGTCTTTCAGCCTCTTTCACTGTATCATGTAGGACCACCTTTGAATTAGAAGTCTACGAGGAAATAGAAGTCTATGAGGTTTGAATCTTCTAAGATCTGAAAGCTGCTGAGATAGCTAAGGCATTATGGGTGGTTATATTTTTCCTAGAAAGTGAGATTTATTTTTTTATGTCATCACAGAATATTACTAAAGGTCAAGTATTTGATCTGCAGGTAACTCCAGGAATTATGTTCTTGCAATGCGGTTTATACGCCAAAAACGGACGTTTTTTAATCACGTCTAGCATATTTTTCTATTACAGGAGAAAGATCGCTGTGGTTTCACTGCTAACTGCTAAATTTCACTGCTAAAACGTAAAAAATACCTTTTATAGCTCAGGTATGATTCCCAGCAAAGGTATAAACTCCACCAGAGATGCCCACCTTTTTTTTAAAATCCGTTTGTCGCCTCACCTACTTTAGTGAGCTCGAGGTTACGGGGGACGTTTCTAAATAGGGTAGGTCTGCTCTTGCTTCCCAGCTGCTGGAAGTTGTATTATAATATGAGGTGATTATAGTACTGTATTATAATATGAGGTGGTCATCTGGGGTAGACTACTTGTGCAATTGTATTTTGGTATTATACTTTTTTACTATTCTTATATTTGCCGGAGTATTATTGAAATCAATTTGCAAAAGTTGTGTCTTATATTTTCATTACAATCTTCATAGTACTTTTTACAAGTCTGCTGTTCTTGAATGTTTTTATTAAAAAATTCAACTAAGTACTTGGAACATCGAAACGGCAATATAAGACATGACTTTTGATCAAACCATGAACCACTTTGCTGATATTTTTTAATTACAGAAAGTGTTTTTAAACTTTCACTAAAATCCAGTATTATTTTATTATTACTCTTATAGTAGTAATACATTGACTAGCTTAAGAACAATCTCTTGTACTTTTGTACTCTTGTACCCTTGTACTCTTATTTTTTTAACACCCCTCACCACCTCCTCCCCTCCTTGCCACACCACCCAGTTTCATAGTGGGGTCCAACTGTCTGAGACCACTAGTGAAAAGTGCACTCTTCTCTAATTTAATACATTTTATTTCAAACGATTCCAGTGTAGCGAACTGAGTGAAACGTAGAGTCTTTAAAATATTTACATTTTTAAATGTAAAAAGTAACCTAGAAATGAAGCAAAAAAATCTTGAAGATTTCCAGTTGTGTGGATTTGCTGGGCAACACTATTATGGTGACAACAATGAGGCGAGATTTGAAAGATGTCAGATTCGGAATGGGGAAGACCTTTGAAAATAATTTTTTTCTTGCAAAAAAATCTATATTTCTTTCTGGCAAGGAATAAGTATGTGTGATAAACACTGTAATGGAGCGATTTAACATGCGTCCAACCGAGCCTGCCTCGTCTTTTCTGATGTCCGTATTTACTGTTTCGGAAACCACATCTCCAGAGACGAGACGTGTCCAGGAGATGCCAAGAGTTGCCCGTTAGCAGAGCTGACATGTTTACTCAGCGAGCGGAGTCTGGAATGCCCAGAGGCCACTGGGTGCTGTCTGCTTGCATGCGCTCAGCTCTCCGGAGCTCCACTGTAGTCCTACCAGCTGCAGCCGACAGCCCAGGACTTCGCACCACTTATTAGACTTGACTGGCAAGGGGCTGCAGACAAGCGGCTGCTGATATCCCTCGCTCACGAAGGTGTGAATGAGATTTCAAAAAAGAGGTTCCTGTGTTAGAATGTGAGTGCAGGGTTGAACTTTAAAGTTAATTTTAATGTCTAGTGGTTTGGTCTTTGAGGCTAGGCCTCATAATTCCTCGTTACGGCAGATGGGGCTACGTGGAAGAAAGCCTGTATGAATTTTTTAACGTTCTTCTACAATTTAGTTCCCGCCGCAGGTGTTAAATATGGATTATGGGCGGTGGATTATGGGTGGAGGATAATGAGTGTCCTGCTAGGAGCTCCTGCTCAGCTCTGCTGTAAAGAACACTAGAAGCCCCCCAACTGCACACACACACACACACACACACACACACACACACACACACACACACACACACACACATTCTCCCTCTGTCTCGCACCCTGTCGCCACACGTGTTCCATTTGTGATCTGAATTAGTAATAACATACATTACTATTCTCCTGCTATTACTAAAGCCTCCTCTAATATTTGCCTTTGCCTTTTCAGCGCTTTCATTTGATAGCGGAGACAGGCGGAATGTAAGTTGACGTGCGCATTCCCATCAAAGCCTTGCCTTGGCTTTTAAGTGCGTCTCGCTGACGGTCGCCGGCTCCTTGCTAATGGCCGGATGTGTGGATGAACATGTCTGTTTAATGAATATCTGATGCATTGTTTGATCGGCGCTCTTTTTGATAGCGTGCGGGTTTCACAGGCCCGCTCCCAGATTAAAGGCGATGCGAGGATTAGTAACATGCCCACAGTTAGTAGTATTCCAGGCTGCCCGTGAAATTGGAAGATATCATGTTTTCTTGGGGAGGCGGGGGGCTCACACAGCTTTATTTTTTCAGGGCTACGTTTGTCATATCAATGCTGAATTCCATCACAAAGATCTCTCAAGATCCGCCAAACGCTCCGAGCAGCCACCAGCCATAAAACACACTGGGCCGTGCATGTCTACAAGCGTCCCCTAGCAAACACACACAAATGTTTGTGCACACTCTTTAGCAGCACATAGTGTGTTTCAGACAGCAGGCTGAGCTTTATTAGGGTCTGGCTCATCTCCAGCACTCTAAATGGAAAGATCCAGGCAAAACAGAAGTGACTGAACATTGAGGTGTCTCAGCGCTGAATGATAATTAGCTGAGGCATGAACACACTAGATACTGTGTTTTATACACACACACACACACACACACACACACACACACACACACACACACACACACACACACACACACACACACACATACCCTACCGTCTAAATAGTGTATTAGTGATTTGGAATCACTTGAGTTCGATCCTGTTAGCCATTTAGCAAAACTTCCTCGGTCTGGCTTTTTTCATATGAAGCATATTAATTCTTTCACTTTATTCCTTGTCTCTTTCTCACTGTCTGGCTCTCTCCTTCCCCCTTTCTTTCAGTTTCTCTGTCTCCCTCTCTTTCTCTTTTTGCTTTCTCTTTGTCTCTCTTTGCCTCTCTCTCTCTTTCACTCTCTCTCTCTCTCTCTCTCGCGCACTTTTCCTCTCCTTTCTGTCTCTCTCTTCGCCTCTCACTCTCTCTTTCTGCCTCCCCTATCTTTCTGTCTCTCTCTCTCTTTGCCCCTCTATTTCCATACATCTCTTTCTTTATTCCCCTTTGCCCCCCACTCTCTCTCATTCTGTTTTGCATCTCTCTCATTTTGCCTCTCTCTCCCTCTCTCTCTCTCTCTCTCTCTCTCTCTCTCCCTTCTCTCTCTCTTTCTCTGTCCCTCTCTCTCTCTCTCTCTCACTGGCCATCGCTCTGCGTAAACCATTTCTGGGTGTCTTCCACACCCTGCTTTCATGTGCTCCTCTGCAAAAGCTCGTCTGGGCCCGGCAAGAAAAGGCAGAGGCTCACTTCCTGTCCCTGGCCCTGTTTAATTATAGAATAACCGGGCATGAAATATGAAGATCATTCAGCAGAAAACCTTATACAGACCTAATATATCACTGCCCAACATGATAGACTCCTTATGGACAACTTTATTATGGAGAGATCATACATATTTCTTCCTCAGCTCCGTTTGCTTCCGCTGTTCATTCGATCAGCACTATTAAAAATAAAAAAAATCCATAATGATTAAAGAGGGCTGTGTGATGAAGAACTCTGGCTGCCATTAGGTGCCCCGGCATGGTTGCGAATGTGAGATCCCAGCCTACAAGTTGCACATGGACGTCCCTTCAGGTTGCAACAGAAAGTATTTCTGACTTTTTACTAGCCTTCATGGTGTTGAACCGCCACCTCTTCAGATTCTCTTCATTCAGCTCACAGTGTTTTGCTGGTGTACCACTGAGGATGTGTTTAGAAGATAATAGACTCTTATTGCGAATACACAATTACGAATTCTCGATTCTGAACAGGACGTCTAATGAGCATTTGAATGTGCAGAAGACATATTGCTATTATAAAGCCATGATTTTCTTCAAACTACGTTAAAGTGCCCATACCCCCAACCAGCTTGTTTGCATGCTTGTATGCATCCAAAACAATCATTTTACATGACATACATTTTCCAGCCTCTCTTTATACCAGGCCTTGTCAAAAATTTGAGCTATGGTTGCAGACAGACCGGCATGAGGTCTCTTCAGCATCTCCTTTAACGTGAAGTCATCCCATAGCGGCAAAGAGCCAGAGTCAATGTCAGAGATGACATGGAAAGCTTGGCTTTCAGATGAATGGGTAGAGTTAATAACTCTCAGTCAACTCAAGAGATCAGTTATAAAACAAAATAAGATCAAGGTCTGTGGTAATCAAGGTTGGGATGAAAGAAATACAGCAATGAGGGTCTGTGTCCAGTCCATGTCACATTTTACGTAAGCAATATTAAAGAAAATGAACATATTTTAAGAGAACACACAGTTACCAACTAAATAGAAAGCATACATGTTTAAGAGAAAGACCATTAGTGCTCATATATAAACTATTTTAGAATCAACATGAATTAGGTCTCAAATGGCAGTTATGCGATCAGCGAAGTTGCTGCTAAAGCCTGAGTAGTCAGATTAATGAATGTGCCGATAAGTGACTGTTACTGAGCTCTTTTGAAGGATGAATAGTCTCCACAGTAGTCAATAACTGAGCACTGCTTAGGTGTCCATCCTACTAGCTTCTACATGTTTCAAGATGTGTTATTTTAACACGTTTGTTAATTCAGTGACTACACATTTTCTGAGTCTCTGTGGCGCAATCGGTTAACGTGTTTGGCTGTTAGCTGAAAGGTTATGGCGGAGACGGTGCCGTTAACAGAAGCTTCGATAACGCATTCAGTCTCATAGTCAGATGGTCATGAGTTCGATCCTCACCCAGGGCAGGCCAAGCTTTTGAGACCGCCGCTGATATGGTGCTTAGGGCGTTGCCTCTGCAATCGGAATGCTGTGGGTTAGAATCCCATCACTGCTAGTGTCATCACTGAGGTACACTTGTACCATTCCCACACACTGCTCCCTGGGCGCCCCTCATTGATGAATGGGTTAAATGCAGAGAAAGAAGTTTACACTGTGTGCTGTGCTGTGGTGTGTTCACGCATGACTATAAGGGGCCACTTTACATCTTGCTTGAACACATTCAGATTACAGTGGTGGGTCGAGGGCAGGCCTTGGCTGGAACTTGATTGGCCACCACCCTTATTCACTGGTTTTAAAGTGACCTGACACTGGTAAATGGACCATATTGACCATTGTGACAATAGCACAAAATGCTGGATCAAAACAACTGAATAATGATGCTTTTCTGCAGGACCTTCTCTTCTCTTATGATGAGGCATTAGAGAGTGTTCAGAACAATGTGGTAAACTTTTAAAGCTTTTAAAAAGATGACCTTAAAAGAAGGTAATGATGACCGGTTTACCTGTTCTGCAGTTTAGCACAAATATTTTAGTTGTTAGATATGATTATTTGAAGGAAAATGAGTAATGGTAAGCCTGTAAAAAATGTATATTATAAGATGTTTCTATTGGAAGTCACAATTTATAGTAATAAATAATAATATATATATATAATAATATATAATAATATAATGCCAAAAGTGTTGTACATTATATGACGTTATGATGATATTTTTCTCATATCGCTCATATTCTTTGATGAAAGGCTGAGATGCTTCCAGTAACAAAGTAATCCTTCAGATATTGAAGCCTGTTTTGCCTGTGATTTCAGTATTGTAAAGGTCAGTGTTGTGATACTGCTAAGTAAACAGTACATTGTGTTGTTGTACTAAGAGAGGAAGTGGCTCGAACAGCACTACTGTCTGAAAGTCTCTGTTCCAGTTGCTGTGATGTTCATGGAGGAGGCGCAGGCAGAAGCTGAGGGAAAAGCAGGAGCTTGAGAGCAAACGAGGCTTCAGAAGAGATGCAGTGCAGAGAATTCAAATCAATGTGCTCCTGTTTTGATTGAATGACAACTTTGATGCTCCCGGAGGGGACAGGCAGAAACCATTAGAAGCATTTTGTCACACTTCATCTCCATGGCAGCACATCATACCACTCGGCACAGGGAGTGTTGTTCGCAGTAGTTCACTGATCGCAGGAGTTTGAGAGGAAAATAAAGTTTCCAAATAGATACTGGATTAGAAAAGGTGCTTCCATGTTTGTCTTGATCATGTGTTGGAGCAGAAATACTGTTTTTGTCCTTTTATGGCTATAGAAATTAGCCTATAGAAAGTTTTTCACTAATATTATCATAACATTAACAATTTGATAAGAATTACGGGTGAAAAAACTACACCATGTCCAACATGTCATTTACTTATCATCTGACTTCGGTTGTGTCATTAGTACTCCTGCAGCAATTACAGTATAGGCTTGTGGCATATTTTGATGTTTTTTAACACATTGCTTTATTTGCGACTATATTTTGCGAAGTGTTAGCAAAACCGATCAAGCTAATCACCTTTATAGCTTTATGTGTTTGTTAAGCTAGGCAGTTTGGTAGTTTTTTTATTAGTACTGCTATGGCAATGATAGTCTCTTTTTGAAGACATTATATAATTTAAGACATTATTTTGTAGAGCATTAGTAGACAATGAGCAAGCTAGTCAGTTATTTAGTTCATGTGTTTTTAGCTGGTTAATCTGTGTCCTACTGCAACAGCAATGATGGTCTGTTGATGTAGTTTGAGCTTTTTAACACATTGCTGGATTTAAGACCTTATTTCGTTGAGCAGTAGTAGACAACTACCAAGCTAGCTAACTATTTAGCTTTATGTGTTTAAAACAAAAAATCATACTTTACATTCATTTTGTCATTATCTGTAACCACTTATTCCACACTTGGTACTTTGCAGTACTTTGGTGAGCAAAACACTTTATTATTAATGATGAAGAACATATTCCAGTCCATTTCATCTGTAGTATTCAGGGTAGCAGCATAGGTAACCATGTTAGTGATCTCAGCCAACAGAAGTACATCTTTGATGCCAGCTGGACCACTCTAGCAAGGGGGACCACCATGGTTATCACAACCATGATGCCAAATCACTGATATAATAAAATATTCGCTGACTACTAAGCTGCACCTGTCTGATTCTAACCTTAGCCTCAATCTGAGCAGATGGAACACACACACACACACACACACACACACACACACACACACACACACACACACAAACATACGTACATACTAACAAAAGCATGGTTCCTCCCCTGGTTCACACCTGCTTCATTTTTTGAGAAACAAAAGAAGACTTCCATTAAAATGGCATTTAAATACCAACCCAATGCATTCATGTTGCATTAATGAGCCTGACTACCGCCAAACTTTCGCCTCCCACTGTCATTTTTTACTCTAATTTTTAAAATTTGATTTAAAGCAACCAAACAAACATTGGAAAATAAACCAAATAAATGATGCCAGAAACAAATGAATGCAACAATTAAGCAAATGGATTCTCAAGTGCTGATTTTTAAAGAGCCCCCAGTGGTTTATGCCAAGGCTGGTCATACGGAAAGAACCCGACCAATATTATCATCCATGTAATTATACCAGAGCGTTTTTAATGAATATTCTTTTGTCATCTTGATATTGTAACACCAGTAACTGGAATTATTGCCTATGACCCTACGTGGGCTGATGAATATTGATACAATCGGTCCGACTCGAACGAAAACCTTCAAATGAAGGGATGTCATGGAGGGCACCATGAATAAAACATGCTCTTGTCTCTAGGGTGGGTTCAGTAATATCAACAATTATTAATGATGACCCCTGTGTCTCTGCTGAAAGTACACATTCATTATCGCACTTCCAGACTCAATCGCATCGGAACCGGTCTGAGTGAGACTCCGCTTTTATTAATAGCGCTCATCACACAGAGTTATGTCGACACACAGTCCTGCTTTAAAGAGCCCATAGTTTTTCATTCCACTCAATAAGTAAGCTGGGCTGAAATGTGCTGGACCAACTGTTATTCTGAAATTTAGATTATATGAACAGTATGGAACAGGGAAATAAAGGGTATTTGTTAAAACTTACACAAACTTTTACATCAAACTTTTATTTTAAAAAAATTTGAAAATTCTTCTCATTAGAAGCTCAATGGATCCCAGTAGTGACCCCTGGGGCACGCCACAAATGCACAGTTTAGTGTTTTCCCGCTCCAGCACATCTCATTCAACTCATTAAGGGGTTGATAATTAATCAGTGGGTGGAAGCAAGTGTGTGAGAGCTTTGGAAAACTCTGTGCAGTTGTGGGGGTCCCCTAGGACTGTGGGCTGGGAACCATTACGGCATTTCTTGCCGTTGCCCACTCGCTGCAGGTGATGGACTAGGGCTGTCGAGCAGAATCCCGAAGCTGACTGTCGAGTGTCCGTCTGCATTCAGCCTGGGCGTGCGGAGCGCTCCTGCTTTAATTGGAGGGGATCCTTTGATGGTGGAGTGTGTGCAGTAGTTCTGGGGGGAGGAGGGCTTCCCAAGCTCCCTCTGCTGCTGCGGCTGCTGCAGTCCATTTGCATCTTCTTTTTCATGCTGCCAAAACCAACTTGCACCTCACCTCCTAAACGGGGGCTTAATGAGAAGCAGGCCAGCCTAAACTCGCACTGTGGTTTCAAGATCCAACACTCCCCCCCTGGCCACTGGAAGGGCTAGCTTGAGTAGATTAAACACATGCTCTCTTTTCCTCTTGCCCCTTTCACCACATCAGAGATCCACCCCAGCTGATTTAAATCAGAATGAATTGGGGAAAAAAGAGGCCTTTTTATGTAGTGGATCAACAAGCACCACCCACCCAAATCCCCCTTTTTTTGCAGTGATTTTGAACATGTGTTTGGTAATTAAGTGCGATGCAGAAGGAGCCTTTTCATCTGCTTCCCCACTTGTGCGGATCACTGCCACGGCGATTTGTCATTACCGCAGATGAAAGTCATCAGGTTGGCAATCATAACCTGCGATCCCATGCCAATAGAGCACAACATGTGGACGCAAACACACACTCACACACACACAATCAAGCTGTACACACATGTGCACGAACAGACAGCATGGTGTATACACATCCACATTCATCCTGTACATCACGCACACACAAGAATAAGCTCTTGCACAAACACACATGTGCACATTTACACACAGTGGCAGTGCCAAGGGAGTCCTGCAGCCACGTCTGGAACATGTTTTCCCCCACTGCACCCCCAGAAATGTAAATATCATATCTACACATTGTACATACCCACTACTGATCAAAATTAAACATAACTTGAAATGAAAAAAGAGACAAGATGAGTGTTTTGCCAGACCACTAGGGGACGGTAGTCGGCTTCTAGATTAATGATGTCCTTTGTGTTAATTGGCACAGACTTAATTGTTAATGAACCCTTTATGATTAAGTACAGCAAAAAAAGAAAAATGATTATACACTGTAAAATGATTCATTTAAAAAGTTTAAATTAGCTTTAAAAATGTATCCACAATGAATGTGCGTGATCGGAATGGAAATGGATTAAAATGTTAATTAGCTATTCATCAGGCTTTTAAGCCCTTTCCCTTTGGAAAATAGAAGAATGTGTTTAAAAATCATTGAAAATGTATTGGTTAAATTTTTTCCTGGTTTTCGGAAGTCAGCTGCATCAAAATGAAGCAGTTCACACTCACTGGTGTCATGAATGCACAGAAACCACTGTTTAAAAGTCTGACAGTTGGAGTGTGAAATGTCTCACAGCAGTGTTGAAATGTTTGATTCTGTGTGTTGAGAAATCTGGTGTATTTGTCTATAATGAAAATTTGAATTACGAGTTCCACAGGAAACCATTCAGTTTAGACATTGTGGGATTGTGGGTGTGGCTTGTCAGAATATTGGTCATAATGTTGGATGAGTGCTAAATTAATCAAATCTGTAAAATTAATAACACACTATACCATTGTATCCTGTACAACAGCAATATATAGCCTGAATGTCTGTTACAATCATTAGCCTAGAGCTAAAAGGGTGCTAAAAGAACAACGGAAGTCCTGGAACTCGAATGAATAAAAGCTTATTATGAAACAAATTTGAATGTTTCTGCATTAAACATCACCATGTTGTGAGAGTCACAATGACTTATTTAACACTCATAAAAAAGTGTAGTATCTGTAGTATTTGGCGATCACTTTGAGTGTGTCTCAGTCAATTCGATTTTAGGACCAGACATATCAACAGATCCACCTACTGAGAGCAGCTTGTGCAAAAACAAAGCCCACATCCATGGCCGGTAGCTTTGCTCTATCTGGGTAGGTAGGGTGGCCCAGTGTTTTGTCACGTGATGTTGCCAGTATGTTATCCTCCAAGTGTGCTGAGTTGTCCAGTGACAAGTGCTTTACTTTCAAAAATTCAAAAAGATTCTGTGGTGCTTCACATGACTTGGAGGAAGCCATGGCTAAACTGGCGAAAAATTGCAAAAAATTCCAGTCACAGCACATTTGATGGAGTAAGTATATCCATATGTTGGGTAAATCAGCCCACACAGTTCTTCTGTATTTTGATGACCTGTGAGTGGTGCAGTTGTTTGTAAGGCCACATGAGTCCGAAACAATCAGCTTCTAGTCATTTTTACAGAATGCAAAATGAATTAATGGCAATGATTCCACATTATTTTGCCTTTTCTTTGAAAGAAAAGGAGGGTTGAGCCCTACTAGCCCGTTTATACCAACCACCTCTGGTTCACACACACACACACACACACACACACACACACACACACACACACACACACACACACACACACACACACACACAACTACAGGAATACACACAGTTACAGGCATGCTGTACATGTACAAACCCACACATATTGTTCCAACATCAATGCATACTATAAATACACACACACACACACACTCACACATGACACTTACATTTATTAAAACCATGCATTACTTATCCGGACATACGTGCCTCACATACTCTACGCCCACAATCGCACACAAACACACGGCTATAAATGAACACACAGCTCTATTGAGATATAATTGAAGCTGGGCATTCTGCGTCTGGCTGCTCTTTTTGATGGAGTCTGGCAGACTCTTGAGCAGGAGGATATGAGATGACACCTCTGAATCTAATGACAGCCAATAAGAAAAGGATTCCTCCACAATGCAGACGGAATGAGGCTCGCGGTTCCCCAGCCTGGGGCCTGCGCCACAATACAATACAATACCATTTGCATTTTTATAGCACTCTTAAGGTGTTGATTCAGGTGAAATATCACAATGAGGAGTGGATCTATCACCTCGAGACCATATTCGAAAGGCACAGGCAAATCAATTCCATATGTAAAAAGCTGGCAGGTGCAAATGATTGACTTATCTACATTTTTCAGGCATTTGCATTGTTATATATATATATACATAAATGCTGGATCTAAGGCCTGTGTGCGATTGGAAAAAAAAACTTTTGGGAAGCGACTGAAAATGATATTGTAAAGTGCCAAGCTCACCTGAGGTAAAAAACAAAAAAACAAACAAACAAACAAAAAAAAGCCCAGCCCATCCTCATCTCGTCCCAGATCTGTCGTTTGCTGTTAAATGTCACAAACAAAAGACGTCGACACGAATGCAGCTACCAGAATGCCAAGCTAGATTTTTATCACCTCGCTACAGTGACCCAAGAATAGTTTACAAGGAGCTGCAGGACTGATGAAAGTGTGTGTGTGTGTGTGTGTGTGTGTGTGTGTGTATGTGTCTCTTGGGGGCAGGCAAAAAAGTTGCAAACTTGTAGGTGAGGTGGGTGGGTGGGGGGTGTTTGGTGGAGGGCATAAAAAAATTGACGGGGGCAGGTGGTGTAGGTGTATGAATGAAAACATTTTGTCAGCCAGGAAAGGGGTGTTTGTGGTGTATTAATGAAAAAAAAACTGTTGACAGGGGAGGGATGGGTCAGGAATGTGGGGTGCCCTGATAAGAGTGATTATGTGTTCCCAAAGCGGGGGTCCAAGAAACTGCCTGGGGGGATTCTTTTTGCTGTAATTTTTAGGTTACAGGTCTCAAACCTTTTAAACACAGACTTTGTCCATCTTGGACTAAACTAACCCATCAGTGCTCCGCCCACAAGCTATGGCCATAACTTCTGTTTCAGAAAAGATTCCAGTCGCTTCTAAAGATCTTGCGACCTCAAAATACTTGCCTTTGCATTTTTTTTATATTTACAATATTTGCCATTAACAATTCCACTAAACTGGAATAGTCAATCTATCTAGACATGTTTGGAGTCAAATTTTTGCTTCTTTAGTTTAAATCTGTTTAGTTTAAACATTTAGAATTTGCCCAGAATTTCTCTTCATTTCATTCATTCATTGAGGTGGTACAGACTTTGGGTGTGGGGCAGGACACTGTGTGACTGTTCTATTAAAAATGAACAAAATCCCCCGTGTAAGATTAACTCCACTCTAAATTACATTAAAGCAGATTTTTGTTAACATTCTATCCAATCTTCGCCAGTCTCCCAAAGTTTGATACAAGTAATTACACCATCACTGAAACTGACATCCCATCTCAGTCTTACACCTTGCATAATACAATCTGGGCCTGGAAAAAAGCAGCTTTGTATCTGTGTGGGCCAAGCGGTGGCTGGCATTCGCACATGCGATGGAGTATGAAACAGAAGCTTTTTTTTCCATGAATAAGCTTGTTCAGGCACTTTATTTTCATCTGTATTGTTACTTTCACAAAAGGATGCAATGCATTATATGAATTTCAGTTTTAGCTAAAAGATGAGCCAAGTCCTCCGCTGTAGGCTAATGGTAATTGGACAGTGCATTAAAAGTACATTTGTGGAATCCTGGGACGCTCAGCTGAACTATACAATGTGACGAGACTTATTTTTTGCTCCACGGCTCAAAGATGACCTCGGGTCGCAGTCTCGAACAGAGCGCACGGCTGCGTTCCGGCCGAGTGCTAATAATGCTAATGCAACAAACGTCTCGAAATAGCTTAGCTACTCTTCCACGGCATGATGAAGGATGAGGGGGCATTTTGCAAGATTGTTTGAATGCTACAGTGTATTCCAAACACTGAAAGTAAGTTGGGAATCACACAGCATTCCCAACTGCCTTCACTCAACTCATTGCAGAGCTTTATATGTGTCAAATGCATTAATCCGTACCGCACAACATCAAACATGCTGTATCCATTTCGAAAGATGGGATAAAGTGATTAGAGGCGAATGGTGTGTTTACTGAAGTTTCATTGCGTGACTTTTTCAGTGTTAAAGTAGCTGTAAAGGCTAACATATGTATATTTATGTTGCAATGTGGGGAGCGTATCTCATTACAGAACCAACATCTGCTCCTCATATGTGCCCACATTGGCGGATGTAGCAAGGTATAGTTTGTATGTTTTCTCGAAAGATAAACGAGGAAACTGCTTTAGCTTCAAATGCTGTTTTTCCTCCTCATATGGTCCAGTCGTGTCATTCATTTCGGCAGCACTCAGTTCTTTAACAAGAGGCATGTTCAATGGCTTGATTGAGTAGATGTAGCTAATTAAGAGAGGCGCCACCATCTGTAACGTAGCCGGGCCGTGCGGATTTCAGTCACACTTTCTGAATCCCAATGAACGAATTAAGCCAGAATCAGAGGGAGACGCTTCAGCAACATTGCAATGAGCCGATCGCTCAAGAGATACAGGCCCTAATATGTGCCTCAGTCATTGCGATTTTGCTGCTAAAGTTTGTTTTAGCTCAAAATTCACTCATTAAATGTGACCGTGACGAAAGTAATGGATATAGGCTGGCAGGCAGGAATGCACGCCGTTCCTAATCAGCAGCCATTTGGGCCGGGCATGAGGGAGAGGAGGAGTGTGGAGGACGTTCCTGCAGGATGCAGGAAAGGAGACAGATGAACGGTAAATTAGCTGTGTGTAAAACAGGCGGCGTCCGTAATCTCGCCGCATAATTGGCCTTGCCGCTTTTTCGCCCACGACAGATGACAGGGTTGTAATGGCTGTCTTCATTTGTCTTGCTTTATTACGGCATAAGCGCTGGCAGCACGGACCTGGCCGCGCTCCTGGACAGCCGATGGCTCATGCAATCTCTTCCGGCACTTTTTCACCGGTGGGTTCTTTGCGACTGACGAGGCTCAGGGTCAACGAGCCTCATTTGGATTAGCAGTTTAGCAAGAATGTACTCATTTATTCAATTTCCCCCTGACCTCAGACCAGCTAAAACACGCCTGATGTGTAATGTTTGTCTCTTTGGATTTGCAATGGAGGCTGTGATGGAGCCCTGTACTTCACCTATTATCTTCTGTAAATTTCCATTACTTGTTATTTGCATTAATCATGTAACTGTTGTGCAAAACTAAAGAAACAGACCGTGTATGGCAATAAGGTTATTTGTGTCATATTCAGAAGTAAAGAGCTTTAAAAGAGCGTTACCTGCTTTAAAAATAACTCGCAGTGATGAATCATCTCACTATCATTGTTATTGTCTGTGTCCCCAAATCAGCTTTGCATCTCATAAGAGAACACAGTAGGTATATAGAGCATGGCAACAATTCATGCTACATGATTTACTAAGAGAGATGGACTCATGATTTTGAGAGAGAGAGAGAGAGAGAGAGAGAGAGAGAGAGAGAGATCTACTGGAAATGTATTGCTGTTGCTGATTTGTTGTCCTGCTTACACTCTAAATAGCTGTTTTCTGTGTAGATATTTAAGCCTGTTTCAATACTCTGAAATGTGTTAAGTGAACACTCAGAATAAGGGCAAGAGAGGACAGCGAGGAATGGATTGTTAATAGGAACACATTGAAGTCAGGCTCTTTGAGCTAATCAGCTAGCCATGCAGACTCTGAGAACACATTCTTAGCTTCTCTTTGCTATTTCTTAGTCAGGGGTCAGGAATGTCCTGTAACGAGCTGTAGCCGAACACAACAAATATGCAGTCGCTCTAACAAAGATTACTGAGAGCGAAAGATAGCGAGCAAACCTTATCTTCTTTGTGGTAGAGCCTGTATTAGCCCTTTTCTCTCTCTCTCTCTCTCTCTCTCTCTCTCTCTCTACCTCTTTCATTTACTCTCTCTAATTTACTCCCTCTCTCTCTTTCTCGCTCTTTCATTTACTGTCTCTCATTTACTCTCTCTCTCTCTCTCTCTCTTTTTTCCCTTTTGTGTTTCTGACCTGTCAACCTCTTGTCCTCACTCTCGCTTTCATTTCTTTATTCTCCTGCTCAGGACTGCCTGCACTCCATTAAGTTGTGCTTTGTCTGAGGGTGGGTGGGGGGGTGCTGGTGGACTCATGAAAAGGCGTACTAGCAAAGGGCAGCATACAGGTGAGGCAGTCAAGAGTGAGAATGTGAGAATGATGTGAACACACACACACACACACACACACACACACACACACACACACACAGAGCAACCAGCATATGCATGTACACACGATCCTACTTGATAAGAAACCAATTAAATTCAGAGGTTCCAAGATATTATAATCACACATAAAATTGAAGATATATGTGGGTTTTTTTCACATACATATTGATGTTTTTGCTCATCCACCACACACACACACACACACACACACACACACACATAGAGAGGTAATAAATCTGATAGGGTGCATCCAAACGACTTTGCTGGTGGAGTAATAAAGCAGCACGCCATAATGCTCTGCATAATCACTCACGAAATTATGCATACAATAAAGAGCGTACATAAGACCGTGGATGTCTTCAACCAAACAACACTTTTTCACACTGATATTAGACCCTGGAGTATCCCCGGAACTGACGACCAATAGACATTCGCTCCTGACTAATTAGACTGAGCTGTCATAAAGCAGCGCAGTCACAGTGGAATTCTTTTCGAGCGGACTGAGTTTTTATGCGGGTGGTAAAGTGTGCTTCGTTGGTAAGATTTGCATTAGATGCATTTCAGATGCAGTGGATGTCGGGCTGAAGCACAGCAGGCTGTCGAATCATTGATTGTCCAAGCATGGTTACATATAAAAGGAGTGCAGTGTACAGTACAGTAATACAGCGTTTCTCAAACTTATTTGTCCTGGGGACCGGTCATGTCAGGCTTTGGGGCTGCAGGGCCCGGCAGATTATCCAACACTTTTTTTAACTACACACTGTCAAATGGTGCTGAACGTGCAAATTGACCTTTAACATAAATTAAATTACATGTCACC
>JBBPDE010000040.1:21633470-21646927 GCA_037974605.1 Nannopetersius ansorgii | reverse complement strand
CTGTTCACACTGTGTGCTGTGGTGTGTTCACGTATGACAAATGGTCACTTTCACTTTAAGGTCCAGGCAGGGACAAAGGCCTCTATGCCTAGAGTCGAACAGTCCAATTTAGTGAATGGACTAACAAAGTGATAAAGGCCATTTTCCTTCGTTCGACAAGGCGCAGATGCTGCCGGACGTGTGAAATGGATGAATGTCCACGATCCAAGATGATCCTCCGCGTTTCTTAATTGATTAAGATGGTTTAACAAGTCTGAGTGTGGCGACGTCTAAAATGTACAGGCAGAGCTGGAAGTGGGCCAAAACACTTAGCAATCATCACCCCATCACACATTACAGGACTCTCTCTCTCCCTCTCTCTCTCTCTCTCTCTCTCTCTTTCTCAGGCCCATGCTATATGAGCCTAGAGATGTTTGGCCCACTCCGTTAAACATTACAAGCTTTACAACTGTCTATGATTCTGCAGTTTAATTTAATTCCAAATGTCCAAACATCAAAGTGAGGCATTGAGCAAATGGATTAATGTGGCTAATCGTCCCACGTTTGGTTGCCGAGAAAAATATGACCACTAAGCATTCCATGAAAAACGGTGGTCCATTTAGAAAATGAACAGGTCTCTGAGAGACCATGGCCGCCCCGCTTATACAGTCCCTACCAAATACTTATAAAGCGTCTGGATTGGATTTACAGGTTTCATTAGGCTAACGAGATGGTCCGGGCGCACGAATACACGCCCCCCTCCCCGCCTCGGCCCGTCGCATGTACACACATGCAGGCCTGGACACGCAAGGCGGTGGACAGCATTCACCATCGATTTCCTCTCGAAATTAAATATACGATTTCACACATTTAACAAGATTGCTTCAAGAAAAATCCAATTACTGCTTCAAGAGGAGGTGGAAAACTCATTAAAACAGGCTGGGATAATTACGCCCGACAACGCCTGTTTTCAAGCAAATGAGAGGGTGCTGAATGAGGCCGACTTGACAAACACACACAAACATAACGGCCACTAGACGAGGCTGATGTGAGCGTTAAGGGAAGATAATAAAAAATATTAAAGCAGGGCATGAGCAGTTTGACACCCAAAACAAAATGAAAATAATAATAATAATAATAATAATAATAATAATAATAATAATAATAATAATAATAATAATAATAATAATAATAATAACAATGATGATGCATTTGATTTATAAAGTGCAAAAATAGTGGCATAGTTTAATCCTGCATATGTTAGATTTAGACTGAACAGTGCGGTAAATACAGTGAATCAGATCATGAGGGCTGGAGAGTGTGTCAACAGTTCACAAGAACAAGTTTTATTGTCATATACAATGTAGGATCATCACCTGTAATACAATTCTTACACATATAGAACAGTATACAGATTTACTTAAAAAAAAATCAATAAAAAGGAGAAAGTAGAAAATAGGTACAATAATAAGAATATTATATTTTTAACAAGTGTATTAAAAGATAGTTTAATATTTACATGTATTAATTTCATGTCTAGTGCAAAATAACGCAGTGAGGTATTTAAAATGTGAGGTGCAAAACTGTGCAGTGAGGATTTAAAATGGCAGGTTTGCTGGTCAATTAAGGTAAATGAAACAATTATATTTGCCCTGCAGACATTACAACATCTGGTTCTTACATAAAATATGGCTTTATGCTTTGGGCCAAGCCACTAAAGAACCTCTTTACTGACCGGTCTAGCCACAAAGAGAGTGTAGGACCCTCACATTGTATAAAAGCTCTGCACTAGTGTAAGGACTTTTCCAAGAACATAACACTATGTTAAAAAGTGTCTTCACAGCCTTATATGTCATTTATACAAACGGTTCTTAGACGACTTCATTTACATCTCATTCAAGATTCAATAATGCAGAAATAAAAAAATATATCTTCCCTTTTAAACTGTCGTAGTATTTCGTTTTTAGGTCTAATAGGCTAAAAACACCAGGGTGGATTGAATCTAGCGAGCTCTCCTATTGGCTGGCCTTCAGGTGTGGAACTGACAACCATACAGTTTAAATGAACCTCCAACGTAATTAGATTATTTCAGTCCACAGCAGTTAATAATTTCTGCACATGCCTAACCTGCCATAACCTATCCAGTTCATGGACATTGCTGACTCTTACGTACTGCTGAGGTGAAGGTGAGTGTGAGGACTTGTTAGCTTCTGCCATTGCTTGCAGTTTTAATGCAGCTGGCAGCCTGGCAGTTAGGAAGTTGCAGCCTAAAATCGGAAGGGTGTGTGTTCAAATCCCAGGGCTGCTAATGGCACCACTGAGGTTCCCTTGAGCAAGATACCATCCCCTCACACTGCTCCCTAGGTGCTGTTTTCTGGCTGCCCACTGCATCACTTGGAGTGAAATGCAGAGGAGAATTCCACTTGGCATGCTGTGGTGTTCATGTATGACAAATGGACACTGTACTTAATTATATACACAAGTCTGGACACCCCGCATTTAGGTGATGTGTGAATCATCCATGGAAAACATATTTCTGCACATGGACTGCTTAAAATTTCAACCCTTTGGTAAAAATAAAAACAGACCTAGTCCAAACTCCATCTGATTAACAATTACAATTCAGCAAATTGCCACATACGGCTCTGGACAAAATAAGAGAACACTGCAATTTACTGTTAAATCTCTGCGAATGATGATCATTCCATGCCTGTGTCTGTTCATTCCTACACAAGCACATCATTCTGCATTCGGAGGTACTGATTAGTGATCACCTAATTTAATGAAGAAAAGTATTTAAAAAGACACTGCTGTAATCAACACTCTCAAGTTCATCAAAGATAATTAATTTGCCAATTTTTTAAGAGTGAACAAGAGATTAGTTTTCTTTGAATTATTCAAGTTCTTTGAATGCTGCATAATGTCTCTTATTTGGATGTTTTGTCATTTCCTTTAAACTTATGCTTTAAACAACAGAATTTTTATTTTGAAATGATGAGAAATATTTTCGGCAGTTCTTAAAACTACTCGCACCTATAAACAATAAAACCTGAGAAACTGAACATTTTTGTAGTGGTCTCTAATAAGCAGCCCCTACACAGATTTTCAAAGTAGGATATCAGTGATTAACAGTATAATGTTGGTTAAATGTTATATTATTTAGTATCATGGTTGGAATGACATGTGGTGTGGTACACGTTTGACTGTTCTTCATGCATTTCATAGGGGGTCTGCAGCACTCTGCTGGCACCACTGCTCCCACTAAAGAAAAAATTTGTGGGCTGAAGATGGTGAGGTTCCCAATGCTGCTGTGTAAAATAGCACCCACTCACCTGATGCCTCAGAAGACATTTGTAAAGAGACATCAGAAGGTGTGTAGAACTATAAACAGGAAGGAGTGAACTGGAGCAGGGCTGAAGCTCTAGCTGTAGCATTGCCAGGCTTGCACGCTGCACCTTATGCATGTTTAATGACGTAAACAGTGGATGTCAGCTGCAGGTCTTCATAGTGCTGAGTTTGCTTCTTCCTGGCTTTGAGCTGACCTTAAATGACTGCGGCGTCCTTTGAAGAGAAGGAGCCGCCCAGTAGACACATACACACACACCCACACACACACACACACGCACACTACTTCACATACACGCATGCTGGATGCTAATCTGAAAAACTGACAAATCAAAAGCGAAAAAGGGGGGGGGGGGGCATGCAGTTTCATGAAATAAATCTATAATTTAATTCATGAATAAGTAATAAATATATAAATCGAGGGAAATTCGAAGATAGTATGCATTTCTGCTTATCGTGAAAACATGAACACATGTTTCTTTTGTTTTAGTTTTTATTATATT
Source organism: Nannopetersius ansorgii (assembly GCA_037974605.1). Classification (NCBI taxonomy): domain Eukaryota; kingdom Metazoa; phylum Chordata; class Actinopteri; order Characiformes; family Alestidae; genus Nannopetersius; species Nannopetersius ansorgii. The sequence continues at coordinate 21,643,100 of JBBPDE010000040.1, read as the reverse complement.
TTCTTATATTAGTAAAATATTTGTATTAGCTTTAATTAAATGTTTATTTATTTATTTATATGAAGAGGGCACTCTTTTTGTTCCTTGATTGTTACTATTGATGAAGTGTTGGGGAGGAACAACAGAAAAAAAAGACAATCAAGTGAAGAAGCATCCAGGGTCTGGAGAAGGTGGAGGTGGCCCTCGGGGAAAAAAAGAACGAGAGAGAGAGAGAAAGAGAGAGAGAATAAGAGAGAGAGAGCAATCAGGCAGGCCACACACTTATCAGTGTCTCAATCTGCAGATTAGGATGGACAGCCCCCAGGTTTGCCCGCCGGAGGACGAGAGAGAGAGAGAGAAAGAGAGAGATTCCACGCTGCGCTTATTGTGTCCACAAATCAACTGTAAATTGCCACTCAGAAAATGAGCTTTCTGAAATGGGGCCGCGGGTGAGACCAAGTTTTCGAGGTTAGTAAACTCTTTCAATTATCTTTAACTTCAGAGTTCGGGCCGAGAGATGCGCCACGCCAGGTGTTGCCGCAAAAGTTCGGTGGGAGAAACTTTCGCTGAGGAAGAGGGAGAAGAGAAAACTATCCTGGGCCCAAAAGGAAAACTCCGCAACTGGGCCACGCTAAGGAACGCGACTTCCAAAACAAAGCAATGCAAAAAAATAGACAAAAATCTTTTTATAGCATCATCTAACTAACCCCATTTGTGTACTCACGTTGTACAACACATATGGAAATGAGCCAGACTATGAGGGTGCTTTCTTCTTCTTTAAGGCCTTGGGGTCCTTCATTAGCAGGCGGTTAATAGCAGATGGCTAATAGCTGATAAAGAGAGTTGTGTAGAGCGGGGGTCTGTACAATATTTTTACAACTGGCACAAACCTCAGCTTTTTTCGTCGGGTGGTCAAGCTGATCTATAGTATATTAGTCTTGTAGAATATTTTGATTGATTGTGGTGGTCTGCCATGAGTATATTGAAGAAATTTGGAAGGAAGTTTGAGTCTTTGAGCTAATGTTTAGAAGCCATGGAATATGTGGCATGAATACAGAGAAATAAGTCAATCCCAATCACAAATTTACACTCAGTCCATTGAACTTCCTTCACATCTCAGATATCTAGTTTGGGTGTTTTTGGATGTCTTTTGTTCACGATTTCTCTTTCTCAGAAGCTTCTTGATCAGCTACACATCCTGTCAGACCCACTGTACTGAGTTGTCTTCTCACAGTGGAAGGATGGACAGTTCTGTTTATGTAAAGGGAACAGGTTTGGTGCTCTACCGGGTCTCGTACCAGTTTGGAAAGCAATTCCACTTATATTCCATTCCGTGAGTGAATTACATTTCTATTTTCTGTTTTAGACATATGTTAGAAAAATGATACTGCATTCAGATACTTTTATTACGGAGTTGGTCACCATTTGTCTTTCTCTAACAAACTTAATATGACATGAATGCCATGCAGTGACAAATAGCTTTGGTTTTATATTTGATTTGCTTACATTAATGTTTAAGTTGAGATGTAGAAATATTTGAACTGAAACTACTTTATTTAAAGTGTTTGCAATCCAAATATTATTGCAGTTTTGTTAATTATTTAATTTTGCTTTTAACATTTGCACAAGAATTCCAATGTGCATGGACTACTGGTCTAATGCACAAATGGCAAATAAAAATCTTGAATCTTACATATATATATGTATATGTATGCCTTTAATTAAGGAGTTGCTGTTTGTTTTGTGACTATTCGTCTAATACTGACCACTAGTTGGTGGTGAGCAAATCTGCATTCTACAGGCAACATGCTGATTTAGTCAAAGGTCAGACACAGTGAAGGTGTCTGCTTCACAAAGGACCTGAACTTTATTAGCATTTTTTCAAAAAAAGGGAAAAATAAAGGCAGTCTTGAGTAGGCTCTTGTGCAGTGCTGGTGCACCCGTATACAAAGAAGCTCATCAAGTTCCCTCCTCACATCCTCAGTCTCAAGACAAAAGCCAGAAAGAAGAATAAGTCAAACTTTATTGGAAGTGCTCCTTGGTGTGAACCAGGGCTCATGCTGAGCACCCTTAGTCATAACGCGGGGTCCTAAGTGCTCCCTCGGCTTTGATACTGTGTCATCCCTCACCCACTCTGCTCGGCTCGCTCCTCTGCCAAATGCTGCCTTCTCGCATCAAAAAGATGTCATTAGGCTGAACATCTCCATATGCTTTCAAAGCGAGCCTTTAAAAAATGTGTCAGGCCATATCAGCAAACCAAATCACTGTTTCGTCTCTCCCAGGCAAACATGACAGTTTTGTTTATACTGCTTTTGCTTAAAGGCGACCAAAAAAACAGGACCTCTGCAAAAAGTCTAAATGACTTGCCAGAAACTCTCCCCACGTTGCCTTTGAGACTCTTCCTCGAGTGGTGATACTTCAGCCGTCTAGACAAATGCATCGCTGACTTTTGCACCTTTGCCTGTCTCAAGGGCATAAAACACTTGGCAACCCGGGTTGCTGGGCTGAGGTGTGTGTGCTGACTGGTTGGCTTGGGGGGATGTGCCACTTGATGCAAATGAAGTTTGGAGAGAGATTGACCTGCATCCTTGATCACAGCATCATCATTCATTCTGATTAGGCCACAGATCTGCCGGCCTCATCCCAGCTGCTGTGATGGATTAGTCACCCTGACGAAAGCCTCCGTTAGGAATTCACAAATCCCCACAGTTCAATCACCCTCCCAACTCCAACATGACAATATTTGTGAACGGGCAAAGAACATCGCAGGGTGGATCTTCGGACACAACGCTATAGATTCCACCAATTGTCTGACATTTCTACCACTGGATTTTCTGGATCTTCTGGATTAGAGGAGAAAGGATATAACAGGCTGAGACTTAAACAGTTTTGTGCCTTCTATCCAGCCTGGAACACTTAAGCGATTGTCCTCTTCCAGAAAGCTCCCCATTACCACAAATATAGTCAACCATGCCAAGTACAGTACTGCAGAAAAGTCAAAGACCACCCATTAATTCAAAAAGGCCAGTTTTAAGCATCATAAAAAAACATGCACAAAACACAAAATCCTTATCAGCTTTTTCATACTTTTCAGAATTTTCCCCCTTTGAATTTTTGCTCCTCAGCATCCAAGTTAATCCCAATCACAAATTCACACTCAGTCTATTGAACCTTCTTTCACATCTCAGATACCCAGTTTGGGTGTTTTGGATGTCCTTTGTTTTCTCGATTTCTTTTTCTTAGTAACAGTTTCTTGATCAGCTACACATCCTGTCTGACCCACTGTACTGAGTTGTCTTCTCACAATGGAAGGATGGACAGTTTTGTTTATGGAATTGGGACAGGTTTGGTGCTGTGCCAGTTTTTATACACATATTGCTATGACTTTTCTTTTTATTATGTAAGTGATCTTTCTAATTTCTGTTTTAGACAAATGTCTAAAATATTCATTACCACCCCAGTGTCAGTGTTTGTCCAGTTTAGTACCTATTGGGTCTGAAAGTGTGTGTCTCTGAATTTTGCTTTGTCTTCCATCTAGTATGGCCCTTTAAAAGCCAGATTCAGGCAAAGTCACTTTCATTGCACCCCTATCGACAGAGCCGTGCGACCCTTTCATTACAGCTTGGAGAGATTGAATATTGACTTTAATATATGCTGTCAGGTTTTCTCTGTCCTTCCTGGTGTCTGTTACACTGCACCAAGGCCGGCAGCAGCAGTCGGCAGCCTATTGTCTGCACATGGGCTCCTGATTCTGTGTTTGTCCACTTGAGTGCTAATCTCCTCCCGTTCTGGATTACCCCTGCAAAGGAATAACCCCAAATCGGGTTAATCTGGGCATGGGGACACTAACATCGGCAGTGTGGTCTTGGTCTCTTCTTGCAGGGCCCTGCGTAGGATGCCAGTTCAGGGTGAAATACGGCCATGCTAACACACCCAGACACAGGCCACATAGGTTCTGCAACATTACCTCCACACCATATGGCACACTGAGTCATAGTGGTGCATTAGATGAGGCAATTGTCCCTACCGCTAACATTGGTATTGGACGTTGCTGCAGACAAAATTTACAGAGGGGGACTAGGGTACAAGTTGTCTGGACTTTTCCACATGGCTGTATTTGTCACCGTGATGCTAACATCAACTGTCAGGGATGCATCGAACCAAAGAACAGAAGGCATTTCTATGGCTAATACACACTGTGGCTGTAATACAATGAATCATGTTTTTATCAGCATCGTGACTTTCTGAAATGATCAAATTAAATTACGTTACAGAGTGAGGTAATTAGGTTGGCAAGGGCCAGGTTGCATTAGGAGTCGTGCCAAACACTAGATAATTGATGTGCTCTTGTTAGCTGGACTCGAACCCTGTTCTCTTTCCTCTGCTGAGATGGGACTGTTCTTACTTTCAGCTTAGAGTGTAAAAATGCATGAAGCAGGAATGGCTCGTGTCACAACAAACATGCAACACCACAACAGTCACTTCTTAAATGAAAATGACCATTCTGTCATGTGTGAACAGCACAAAATTCTTCCTCTGCATTTAAGCCATTCACCAAGTGAAGCAGCGGGCAGCCAGGAACACAGTGCCCAGGTAGCAGTGTGTGGGGACAGTACCTTGCTTAGCAGTCTTGGGAATCGAGCCCACAACTTCCAGATCGCAGGGCGAACACCTAAACACCAGGCCACCAGCTGCCATCATTAAACATGTGCATTCAGTTGTGTGGGTGGGAAACGTTCAAGATTTCAAAGCCTTTGTCCACTAATTTCATGACTACACTATATGCAATCTATACCTATACCAACCATTTTCTATAGTTTTTGTAAACAATTTCTGGCTTAGACAGAAGGAAGTCAGTCTTGGATTTTTAAAGGATTTTTTCCTGCCAGTTATTCCTGTACATTTTGAGCACGGTCTGCTGATTCTCTTGACTCTAGCACAGGGGTCTCCAACGAGGTGCCCCCAAGGACCACATGAGTAGCATGTGAGCAGCATCTAACGTTTAATTTTATCCTGTTGCTATTCTTCTTTAATCACATTTGCATTTACATAAAAAGACCAAATCTAAAAAAGTCGTTTATTATACATGAAGTTTAGATAAGTTTAGGTAAACTCTGTTCTAGTTTATCAAACTGGTAGCCCTTCTTTTGGCTCAGTACCCGTGAAGTAGCTATCAGCTTCAAAACGGTTGGTGACCACTGCTCTAGAAGAAAACAAGGACCAGCATGTTCTATTAAACATATTATTAATTTGAAAGAAAAATTAAATTACAAGGGGTAACACCCTCATTGTAATAAAAATGTATCTGACATGTTCGCTAGCTACCCCAAAAAAACATACCTCAATTTCAGAAGCCTGGTCCATCGATATTTTGATTAAAAAGGATCTAAAACAAATGAACATACTTAAAATGATGATGAACTATTGAAATATTGATATTCATATCGGTAACATTAGGCTTAAGAACAAATAGTCCAGTTCAGACACTACTGAGCCTTGAAGGCCTGTAAAATGCTGCTTGGGCCTGTGCCACCATTCAGAGAGCAGCCAAGTCTAGCTCAGTGGTCCATCGTTCTTCGGGGGGATATACTTGTTTTGGCAGAGTCGAATGGCTGAGCCACTCCCCCACTGCCACTGAGTTATTTTAGTTGTCAAGGAGACACCACTGTCAATCATTATGAAATCTGACACGGCCACATAGCTCTGAGCAGGCGGCAGCTCATAATTTATGGCACATTTAATTACCAGCGATCGATTTAGATTTATTTAATCTAGTATGCAACATTAGTTAATGCTTCATCCATGCATATCTGTAGGGACTGTGATACATTCTTTAGCTTGATATAGTACAGCCAGCACGAAAAAGCGCTGATTACAAAAGGAATAGTGGTCTTTCTGAAGCCTCAAATTGACTCCCTCTTTGGAGAGAAAGTCTGTTGCCTTGCCCCTCCGGTTTTCAGATCAAGACTTTGCCACTGGGTATCACCGTCATAAAAAGTATAGAAATAATATCGACTTTAAACATGCCTTATGAAAATCACCTACGCTCCAAGGTCTCCTTTCCAGGTCTCAGGGAGGGCATTTGTGTGTGTGTGTGTGGGTGTGTGTGTGTGTGTGTGTGTGTGTGTGTGTGTGTGTGTGTGTGTGAGAGAGAGAGAGTGTGTGTCTGTCTGTTGGATGAGATGACTCATAGGATGAGGAACAGATCGATAAATACAATTGCTCACACGGCTTCGGGGGTCAGCGCCGAGCCTCTGGTAAAAAGCTCTCAACAGGCCTGGACCCATTTTGTAATAAACTGCACTGTGTCCCTCGCTGCCGTTTAGGTGTTTGCAAGATGTGAACAGTAGCTAAAAGGCAGGGGTCTGTTGACATAAAAAAAGGAGCTTGAACCCAAAAACCTCCTTCCTCTTGAAACAAAAGTTCTGACTTTGCTTCCTTCCTCCCATCAAACTGACCTAAAGCAGGAAGACAGGTTCTTTCAAGGTTATATTTTTTTGTTCCTTACATCGGAGCATTCAGAGCTCTTCCTTTCAGGTGGTGATGTTGTATAAACCATGGGTACCCCAGGGATTGGTCGGCTCAAGATTTTTCTTCCAGTAAAGTGAAAGTGAACCATTTGTTACATGTGAACACAGCACAGCACAGTACAGTCTGAACAGTGTGCAACTCTTTTTCTGCATTTAACCCATTCATTATGTGAAGCAGTGGGCAGCCAGTATTTGAGGAGGGAACCATGCTCAACGGACTTTGAACCCCGCAACCTTCCGATCGCAGAGCTCTAAATAAAGATTTCTGTATTGTTCTTGGCTTGAATGTATGGCTCTAAGAAAATAACGTTCATTGATGTGGGACCTTTGTATAAAGAACAAGGGTCCCAAGTACATAATGCCAGGTCCTGGATTACAGCTGCAAAGGACATGGGGACACAAACAGTTTGTTTTCTAATTATCTTGTAAAGTAAAGTAACCATTTTTCTCAACAGCACACAGTGTAAACTTCTTTCTCTGCATTTTACCTATTCACCCAAGCAAAGATGTGGACAGCCAGCAACACACCATCCAGAGAGCAGTGTGAGGTGACAACACCTTGCTCAAAGGGGTGCCACTTGTCGTTCCTGGGATTCAAACCCATGACCTTCCAATTACCTAACCAGCAGGCTAACAGCTAGTCTCAGCCTCAGACGTCATGCCCATGGAGCATTGGCTAAACGTCTGATGCATATGGTACACTTAACTGGACAAACTTCAGGAATGTCGAAGTCGTCATCTGATTGGTTGAATTTTATCGGATTTCCGGGGGACACCAGAGTGTCACGTTTATTTTCGGTCCGCCGGGAAACAAAGCGCAGACGTGTGATCGCAGACGTGTGATCGCAGGCGTGTGATCCGACTGATTTACTCGGTGTTTTGATCAGATGTGGTAATGCAGACGCCATTGTTATACGTGCACCAACAGATCAATGACTTACTGCTTGTTTTCTTCTCCTTCTTTGATTTTCTATGCTGACTGACTTGTTGCATGCTGGTCTGTTGTTGTGGGGACATTTCCACGCCCCGAATCGTATAATAATCCCAGTTTCAACTTAAACATCTTTTAACAGACTTAAATAATGGCAGCCTCTAGGGGCCGCTGACTGGGGATGTGACAATACCCAGAATTTGCTGTATCAAACTGCATTATTGAGCCCATCTGTCTAGCTGTCCCTAGGGTAAGACAAAAAGTGAGGTCAGTGCAGTCAAAACAGTGGCGAATCAAAGGGAAACATCTCAAAATCAGATTTTCAAAACACACAGTGGGGAACATAATGAGTAGGACGAATATCAATGAGCTCATTGGCAGTCTGCCCCTGAATTGGAGTTATTTAAACAAGGATTGCCCAGGAAAGTACAAAAATGTTTTATTACTACTTCCTATACTTTATTCGCAGAATTCTGGGCTGTTAAGTGAGGGTGACCTTGGAGGTACGCTCTTAAAAATAAAGGTGCATAAAAGGGGGCCTTTGCGTGATGCCATAGAAAAAACACTTTTATAAACCTTTCGGTGGATTTTTCGATATGTGGGTGTTTAAAGGTTCTATAAACAGGCCCACAAATAGTATAAAACCTTTACCTATGTGAAGGCAAGTATAGGAAATAGGTTGTGTTATATAGTGTGACCATGCTAGTACATGAAATTTTGAGTGATAACCTATTAATACTTCATATGATAGATGATGTCATGCTGCATTGGTTATATTGGCGACAGCATTAGCTACTGAAATGTATACATTTTCTCGAGCAGCATTTCCAAATATTTTAAGCATGAGTGAAATAAAAAGTAATATTCATTTAATGTTATAAATGCTTGCACTCCCTTTGGTCCTGGCTGTGACTGTAATGTGCTGGTTTCAGTATAACATGATCAGTTATTATAAGCTATTTAAATTAGTGCATGTGTTTTGGATATTACATTTATTTAGATAAAGAAAACAATAGTGTTTTTAACTATTCCTTGAAAGGTTAGTCTGTTTGTAGTGTAATAAGTCAAGTGCAGAAAATGCTAACATGGGTTCATCCTAGCTTTAGGAGATTTAGTACTCTTAAAGGGGACATATCATGAAAAACTCACTATATTTAAAAAACAATAATAGGTCTATAGGCTGTACAAAACATGTTAATAATGTTCTTTACACAAAATCGCTCTCTCACATAAAGAGATCTCACCAGTTTTATTCTTCACAGTTTTGGTCCCTTTCAAGATGAGCTGTTTCAGGGCTCTGTCCCTTTTATGCAAATAAGCTGTTGCTGGCCACGCCCTACCTATGCCATGCTCCACCCCCCTCATACACTGCTCGTTTGACACAAGCCAAATGAAACGAAACAAATAAGTTAGTTCATACTTAGCAGCGATAGAAACACAAGTCATTATTTGAAAGTACTTACATCTCCCTCATCTGCTGATTAGTCACGGACAGTAGACACAAATCCTCCACAACGCTTGAAATGAGTCCAACTGCAAACAAATAATTATTTTTGAGCTTTTAAATTTGGGAGCTGCAAAGGGGGTGACAAGCAACAGGCTAGTGGGTGGTGTTCTCAACAGATTATGGGTTGTTTAAGATTCAAGATTCAAGATACATTTTTTTTTTTTGCGATGTCACACTGGGCCCTCCGTCCAAACGTTTCATTTTGAAAGGGTCTGAAACTGTGAAGAATCAAGCTGGTGAGATCTCTTTATGTGAGAGTGATTTTGTGCATAAACATTTTTGTATAGCCCATAGACCTATTAGAACTAAAGTGAGTTTTGCATAATAGGTCCCCTTTAATATTAACAGTGGCTTGCCTTGTTAAGATGAAAACTCTGTCACAACCTGAAGCAGCAGCCTTGGACCTTGAATTTTTTTTTTTCATTCAGCAAAGGTTTATATAAGTTTTATGTAAGAATTACATATAAAAATAAATACTGTTTGGACAAACGTATTGGGACGTGTGACCATGACACCAACAGGAAAAAAAGATAGACTTTTATATGAAGCTGGTCCCCCTTTTGCAGCTATAACAGCTTCCACTCTTCTTGGAAGGCTTTCCATAAGATTTTGGAATTTCTGTAGGAATTTGTGTCAATTTATTCTGACTATGAATTGAAATGAAAAATAATAAGTCTAGCTAT
>JBBPDE010000040.1:21619511-21633370 GCA_037974605.1 Nannopetersius ansorgii | reverse complement strand
ATTTTGGAATTTCTGTAGGAATTTGTGTCAATTTATTCTGACTATGAATTGAAATGAAAAATAATAAGTCTAGCTATTGTTATTGAATTAAAATGATGTACTGGCTGTTGAAGCTGCTGTAGGTAGCAGGCGGCTATTAGGACCCAGGCGGAGCTACACGGCGCTGCTTGTTAGCCAGTAGCAGCCGGAGCCCATTCAGTAATATTTCTCTGGTAGAGCCGTTTGTACTCAGTTCAACAGAACAATACTATGAGTGTCCAACTGTTCACTGCTTAACTTTACTGTGTCCTTAAGTGAAAAGAAAGGTTTGGTGAAAAGTTTTCAGCCCTCTATACATGCTAATTCCTTCCCACAACCCTGGGGGCTAAGCCCACCTTGACTCCTTGACACTGAGTGTGAATGTGTTTGTCAGCCTAAAAGAGCGGCTTTGTGTCAGATGGTAACCAACAGAAGCTACATTCCAGTTCTCTTTACTGAAGGAGTCATTCTAGAAAGGCAGCATACAAAAATGTGTTAGCATGTTTTACAAGCTTCCAAAAATCGTCCATGTGCAATTCTAGCACTAACACAGCACTAGAATCCTATTAGAGCACAAGCAGGAGTTAACATTATCATACAGATGAGTTTCTCATTTTGTGTATTTGTGGACGTTAGCTTAAGGGCTAGCAGTGTTAGTCATCATTTGCCACAGCATCATGTTAATGTCATCACCCAGTTATTATGATCTTCAAAATGCTTCTGCAGTTTCTGTCTTTTGATGTAAAAACATTTTTCTTAATAAGTTAATGGCTGGATCAGGCATGTTGGGACCAGGGAAAGGATGAAACGGCTTCATTTTTAGATGACTTTAGAATTTAAGGGGCGTTTTTAAAAAGTGCCTTTATTACTGATTTATGCAGATGAACACTGCCTTGACTGGCTGCCCTGCATTGTTTGCAAAAAGCATTATATGTAGCTTCAGCATGAATAGGCGAAGCTTAAATACTATTGGCTGAATAGGAGGCTACATATAAATGTATTTTTGTGACATCAAAAAGCAATGAAATCAAAATTTTTGCAGCTTAGGTCCTAGATCTATGGACTGTGAGGAAATATGTAGTAAAGACCTTCTGTCTTTAAATCCTGGATGGCAGAGGTTTTTACAGTTTCAGTATTTGGTCAGAATGATTAAAGATAAGTAATGTTACTCAGTGCTACTCTGACATTAGCATTAGCATTTTATTTGAGCTCCTCTTGCGCCAATGTGTCGTGTTTCCACAGCGTTCATACAGCTTTAACACTTTACACATTTGCGCACAAAGATTCTCCAGCCTTTAAAGCCTTTGCTTATCACAGAGAGCGCCTCCACTACTGAAGTGTACAGTACATCACCTCTCATTAGCTGCATCGGTGTGTCTCTTGTTTACCTAGATGCGTCGGCTGGTGGGTGAGTCACACCCTGCAGTGTTGGAGGCCTCGCCGCCGGGGACCAGTGCGTATGCAAATGAGGTGCACTAGTAGCGTGTCTTAATCTGGATGGACAGGCTGGGGGTCTGCAGTGGATAGAATCATCACTCGGCCTCAGGGGGACATACAGCCAGGTGTTCGGCCCATCAAACAGGAACACCGAGCTTTCCACATGCTTTTACCCCGTAGAATGCAAGCAGTACAGATCTGTGCAGGACGCACAATAAATGGTAAAAATACACCATACAGCAAAACAGCTTCTTATATGGAAGTTTCTCTGGTTAGTGTTGATGCTTGAGGTGCATGTTTAAAAAACATATAACAATAATAACCTATTTTGGGTTTTAAAACTAACATCAGACACAAATAAAGACCAAAAAGTTTCTTTCATTTTAGAAAAAAATAAAAACACAATCTTTGTGGGTGGGGAAAACCCGCAGAGGGAGGGGGTCCGGAGAGCGGCCGAGCGGTTCTGCATCGTGTGGGTGGGGAAAACCCGCAGAGGGAGGGGGTCCGGAGAGCGGCCGAGCGGTTCTGCATCGTGTAGAAGAGCAGCGAACAACCGAACGTGTAGGAGAGCAAACACCGCTTTTAGACGGTTTTACACTGTTTATATTTATTGAAATCAGATATTACCAATACACTGACTTCTAAGGGGTTTCACTAATAAGCATGGTCTCTTTGTCGATTTCATTACCTTCCAGACATTCCAGGAGGGTCAGAAACCACTCCCCACTGTGAGAGTGAGGGTGGGGTCTGGTGTAGATGTTCCAATTTGGTCAGAAAGGCCCTAAAGTGGGGTCAGTGATCGGTCAGTCACGCCTGAAAGGCTATTTCGTTATTTAATTAATGACCAAATGTACTCCACAAGCAGCAGTGACATATGCGAGGGAGGGTATGTGTATGAAGACGGGGAACACAGCGTGTGTGGAAAATGTTAATTGTTAAACCGAACGCACCCCTCAAGATGGATGCACTGCGAAAGTGCTTTGTCATCAGTGAGTCAGCCAGAGAAGGAGAGAGAGTGTACAGTGTGTGTGTGTGTGTGTGTGTGTGTGTGTGTGTGTGTGTGTGTGTGTGTGTGTGTGTGTCGACCTCGACACAATCAAACTGAGCCATCAAAATCCACCCATGAAAGCATCAAGAGAGCTCAAGACTGACTCTCAGTATGGGTCTGCGTGTGTGATGGTTGCACATGCGTCAGAGGCATTTGTTTACTGCCTCTTTGAAATGGAGTCATAGTCCATGTTTACACACAAACACACACGTGTATACATGCACTATGAAGAAAAAACAGATCAGTCAGTGTAAAAGGAGTGGCTGGGTGATTGACAGGTGGAGGAGGCTGCAGCCTCTGAATGATGCAGGAGTCCATTTTATCCCTATTGATCACTAGGCCCTGGGGAGAGAGGGGCACAACCTAATGTGGGGGTAAAATTCCACCTGGATCTTTTATGTGGTTAAACTGGTTCCAGTAGAAAGTACTTTTGATCATCTCTTCTTATTCCCATGGCAACCACATCTGCGAATTTTCACAGCAGTCTGACAGACAGTTGTCCATGAAAGTAAGATTATTCGTCCGACATGTCACCTTCTATGTATAACTCACATGAGAGAATGGAGTTAATTTGTTCTGAAAGTCTTAGTTGCAACACCGTTAAAACCAACCCCACCATGTGGAGGCTGTAATCAAGCTTTAGTGTTGCAACCTAGAGCCCCAGATTCAGATGCTGTTGGAGAAGGTAAAACTTAGTTACTGACCATAACATTTGGTGTGTATAATGTGTTTTTTTCTGAGTATTTCTGCAGAGATTTTATTTGACTTTTATTTTTTATTTTTAATTTATATTGTCGCTGTGTGCCTGTGCAGTCGTCACATAAGCAATTTTCTCCTGGATCAATAATGTTTTCTGATTCTGAAATATCTGGACTTTGTTCCAAAGAGGCCTATTGCAACCAGCACACGTACACACAGCCCCTAGCAGGATCTTACAATTCTAGGTATCAAATTCACTATAACAAGTAATATTGATGATGACTGAAGGCTGTATTATCATAAGCTTTAATATAATCTACTAAAAGGTATTTACCCCTGATGATGCATTTCCTGACCAATCTGCAGGCAGTTGGTTATAACAATGCCTTTACATTTGACAGTGCTTTGCAGTGAGTGTCATGAGATTACCTCCACATATAAAGAGCAAATTGCAAATGATGACATCTATTACTGTAATCCTGATACAAAACTGAGAGATGAGGGGCAGACTGCAGAGGCCCTTCAGACTGGAGAGCAAATCGTTAAAACATACAATACAGGTCTAGCGGTTAAACTCTATACCCTGAGAGATGATGAGAGCATTGCAACTCTGTCTGTGATCTGTGGATAAGAACATGTCTACTTAGGACTCAGAGCATGTCAATAAAATCTGATTTTAACAAATACAATCGGTGTAAAACAGTCTAAAACTGGTTATTGTTCTCCTACATTTCTTCTTTTTGCAGACCATGAATTTCTGCCTTTTCTTCAACATTTGAGTCATCTCCTTCTGCCCTGACTCTGTTAAGCCATGGCCACTGGGCTTTTAGCCACTTTATTCACACTGCAAATAAGCACGAGTTGCACTACGTAAGCGTTTGCTCGGTTCCTGGAATGCAAAATCAGGCAACCAGGATGAAAAAACATCAATCAGAAACATTTATTGGATTAGGGAAACATGGATAAAGGGAAACATGGATAATAAATCAATGATGTATGAATGTATCCATGATCTGGTCATGGACCTTTATTTCATTGTCACTGTTTTCCAATCTATAAAGATCTCGTGACTTTCCATTGCACCATCTGTCATCTCCTTTTTCTCTTTTCGTCTGGAAGTGTGTCCTCCGACTGAAGCTCACAGTCCTCTCGAGACATGACTTCGCATTTGTCCACTCAACAAAAGTATCAGCAGCTAACTCAGTGGACTCTTGATCTCTCGCAATGTTCTTCAGAGTGCCTTAAGTGTTTAAAACCATTTGGTGAGAAAATAAGATGCCTATTCCCTGTGTTTACGGGTATTTTAGGTGTGGGCGACCTCATCTCTCAATAAAGCCTCCAAAAACCCACTTGCTTTGACACAAACTGCCATTTTCAAGTTTTCCTTCCCATAAAGATTTTTCACTGTCCTTAAGGCATGTATGTAGACTAGGGCTGGAAAAGTTATTATCACATTAACACATTATTTACTTAACGCCGGCTATTATTTTATGGCGCGTTAATGCAGGTTTTTAAAAATCCTTTTATTTTGAAAGTTCTGTGCTTTTACAGAAGTAAAAGCACATGAACAAAAGTAATGGGAAGCTTGACCTCCGCAAAAACCAGCCAACACGTACAGCGCTCCCAGCTTTTCTCCATACAAGACGCCTGACTATTACACCAAATATAACTTTAATAACACTCAGATACATAGACTTTCATATGGAGTTGGTCCCTCTTTGCAGCTGCTATAATGGTTTCATCCCCATGTGATTAATCGCAATAAGAATGATAATCGTTGCCCAGCACTAACATATATATATATATATATATATATATATATATGTGTGACTTTATATGTTTGTTTATATGTTTGGCTTTGAGATTTACAGAAATATTTTAACTGCAGCTGTGTTACTGTGTTAAAGGGAACACTGCTGTTGAAAAGCCCCTTATTTAAAGTGTTTGTTTAAAGTTTTATTCCACTTTTGTTCATATAGCAGTACTTTAAAAAGAAAGATGCACAATACACTATTAATGCGAATATAATTTCGCATATAACAATGCAATTAATCGCAGATCACAATTAAAATTGTAATCATTGCCCAGCATTTATATATATATATATATATATATAAATAAAAAGATTATTATTTGAAAAAATAAAAATTTTTAAAAAAATGTTGACATTATTGATTGTCATTAATAAACATAGATCTGCACAAAGCAAGCATATTTGTCTATTCCTATGCTGATTAGAGTATCAAAAACAGTATGTTTAGGACAGACTAAAAGGTGTGCTTAATCGCAAGTGAACAATGGCAAACATGAGGTTAATCAGGATTAAATACTGACAGCCCTAATCTAGACAAATTGTTGTGGTTTTCCATGGACCCAAAGATCGTCTTCAAAGCAGGATCCTTAATTCACCAGTGTATTTTTATACACTAATGGAAAAGCTCTTGTGTCTTCCTGTCTTCCGTGATCTCACACATTCATCCTTGTAAATGACTCAAGAAAGAAGACAGTACCTTCATCCATTAACAAAAAGAGGGAAATGGCCACTTCAGTTGTTTCAGCCAGAACTAGGTTTAGCACATGTGCGTAACGTCATGCATGCACTTGGTTCGGCATCTTGGAAGTAGCCTAGCATGTTTGATGTACCTTCCATGGCATTACTTACTGAGTTACATAAAAAAAATTCAGCACATCTACGTTCATCTGAACAAAATATGTGCCAGTAGATGCTTCACACTTAGCCGCTGTAAAAAGCCTTGTAGAAGGTCTTTAACATACCGCAATATTAAAGGGTCCTGCTCTTGCGATATCCTAGCTTCAGTAACCTTTTTTGCAATGGTCTACTTAATGAGCTACTACTGTCTGGGGTAAACCCCTAGAACCTCTGTATTAATGAAATCTGATTTCATCAAATATATACAGTCTGAAACTAGTGTTTTCTTGTCTACACTCTCTCCGTTTGCTACCCTTTTGCTTGGCGCACTGCTGCTCAGCCAACTGCTGCTCAGCCACTCTCCAGAACCCCTCCCTCTGTGGGTTTTCCCCACACACTTGAGGGCAGAGACTATCCTGACAGCTCTCCTGGGTTCAAAGATATTGTGTTTTTTCTGTTTGTTTCTAAGAGCTAAGCTTAAAGAATTTTGGGCATTTTTGTTATTTATGGACATTTGTGTGTGATGGCATTTTAAAACCCTAGTGGTGGTTATTTTTATTACATGTTTTCAAAATTACAATATCTTTGATTCTATGTGACATAGGAACAACAAACAAAGCTGAGCATGACGTCTGACACCTCTAGCATCAACACACACCGGGCGAACTGGTGGTGGCCTCATGGTTAGGATACTTCGAATCATACATTCAGCACCACCACTGGGTTCCTGAGCAAGACCCTTAACCCCCAGTTGCTGGGAGACTGTCCCCTGTAGTTAGAGAATGGAAGTCGCTTTGGATAAAAGTGTTTGCTAAATCCTGTAAATGTGAGCAGTTGTCTGGCTGTATGATGACAATTTACCATTTGTTGCACTGCCAGCACAGATCCAGGCTGCTCATTTATAAGGGTTTAGTTAGGCCACGCCCCCCTACACTAGATATAATCATTCAGGCTGCATCTTCAAATGGTTGAGAACTTACAAAAGCATTTTATGAAATCATTCCATAAAACATTATGAAATCGTATAGTTAAAAAGGCTCATGGGGAGCTGAGGATGATCACAATGTGATTATCGCAGCTATTAGCTGCTGAACAATCCCACACATCCGTCTCCAAACCCAACCCTTGATGTTTTCCCCACCGTCCCTCTCAGCCGCATGGCACCATATGGAGAAGCCGAGGTGACAGGCATGATGGTGTCAAAGCTGCAAGGTGAGGGAAGAAAATAGAAGCAGGCACTGGAGACACAGCTCTAATGAAGAGTAGATCTGAGGGCTAGCTGATGTTGGTTGACAGATGCGCTTGAAAATGAGCAGAGAACAATGTTTCACATTCCATTAGGGCTGAAAGAGGCCATCATGATGAGACGCGTAAATGCTTTTAGCCTTCAGATGCTCACCAAAATTCTCAGTAATCTTCAGCCCTGACATGTGTAAGGAGAACTCTTTTATAAGCATCAGGAGGCAGACTTGAATGCATTTATATATATTTTTTTTTAAACCCTTAAGAGACATATGCAAAAAATTAGGAAAAATTACACATTTCATTTCATTTTGTAAGTAATACATTCATGCCATTTCACAGCATTGCATGTAGTTTCAATTTGACAACATTTTGCTCATTTGAATGCAGAATTCAGTTAGTATCTGGTGAATTAAATACACACACACACGTCTGGCCTCACCTTATTAGAATATGGCTCACCTTATTAGAAAATGGCATGGGTGTAGCCAGGCAGGTCAAAAAGCGATGAAGCAGCATTCTGACCAAGTTATAAATATCTTGCAGAAACACTGTGCATAGGTTTAGGTTGGAGTCACTGTCTAACATATATTTTAGCTCTTAGAGTGTATTAGTAAAATCTGATTTCCACATGTGCTCTTTCACATGGTCCACTGCCACTCCGCTGCTCTCCGGATCCCCCTCCCCCTGTGGGTTTACGCCACTCATTTGTGGCCGTAAGTTCCTAAAGTTGTCCCTGGGTTCAAAGATCTTGTGTTTTTCTGTTCGTTTCTATGACAAAATAAATTACTGTTTTTTAATGGGTGCCATTTGCATTTGGTGCCATGTTATATCCCTCAGTAGTGGTTATTATTATTACATGTTTTTAAAATTACAATAACTTTGGTTCTACGTGACATAGGAACACCAAACTAAGCTCAGCATGACGTCTGACACTTTGAGCATCAACACAAATCAGAACTCCCATATAAGAAGTTGTTTGGCTGTATTACAACAATTTACCCTGTGCTACTTTTCCAGTACAAATCCATGATTCTTCTGTTCAGAGGGTTAACAGGCCAGGCAGAGCAGGTCGGCTCTCATAACAAGTTAATCAAGTGTGGGTCAAAAACCCGGAATGCCATCACTTTCTCAAGAATTTCTTTATATTGGAGGTCTCAGAGTGTCTTTGGACAGTGCTACCTATGTATATATGACCTAACAGATACCTCTGATTGGCTAGAATTACTCTGTATCAAGTGATAGACGATTTAACAAATTAACCTTTTACTTAATAAAAGCACATTTCATTTGGTACTATTTTCAGGTGCCAGGGATTGGACACTGCATTTTTAGCTAGTTAGGCCACTCAAGAGTTTAAGTGCATTTTTAACAGAGCTTTGTTCCTTTCCCACTTTTTTTTCTTTATGACGTACAATCTGGCATGTGCATAAATCTAGGCACCCCCTCAGGTAGCTAGAAGATCGTCTTTGGCTGAAAGCATGATTTTATGTATGATTTAGGAGATTTCCCCCTTCCTTGGACAATGCTTCCATCCTAAAAATGATCAAAGGTCCTCTTGCATGGATAGCCGGCCCTCTCACCAGGTCTAAAGGTTTTGAGAATCCTATTGTTTCCTAGTAAAGTCTAATAATGATATACGAGTAGTACTGCAGAACTTACAATTTATTAACAAACATGATTCTGCTGAATAAAAATGAACTCAATTTAAGAAATCATTCGGCCTTCTCTGAAGGTCTAGAAGGCTCTGAGGGTTCCCTTGACAGTAACACAAAATGGTAATGATATAAATATAAATGTCATGCCAGATATATTTTGCGGATCACTTTTCCTGGCCTTGACACACTAAACATATTAAAAGGAAACATGCAGAAATGTGATAAGTTAGAAGACTCTGCTTGTAATATGTAATCGTGTCACTGTTAGGGATTTTAGAGGGGAAGATTTGATTGCCCATTTGAACTAGATGGAGGGCCGACTTTGCTGAAGTTGTTAGAAGAGCTGGGACAAAGGCAGGACAGAAATCAGGCCATGCCACTGGAGATGGTTAAGACAGCAGACCAGTGGGGTGAGGAGGGCTGGGGCTCGGGATGTCCCAGTGGAGCGGTGATAAAGAAGAGCACAGGGATGGTTTAATGGCTAGGATCTGCAGGATCAAGGTTATCAGACGATACAAGGTGAAACTGGCCAATCAAAGATTCTATCAGCTGTACAGAAATAACGGAAAGGTCATAAGCCTTGCTGTAAAAAGTGGGCTTGTGGACAGAAATGAGGCTCTGTTACAAAAATGAACTCCCCAAGTGGCCCAACAGGATAAAAATGAGGGTGTTCAATCCCTGGCATGTGAGTATGATTCCAAACTGGTTGGAAATGTTTGTATTAACCTTTAGAACTGATTGTATTAGTACATTTTGATTTCAAGGAATTAAATTGGTGTAAAACAGTCTAAAACCTGTGTTTGTTCTCCTACACACTCATTTTTTGCTCCTCTTTCTCAGCCACCCTCTGCAGGTTTCCCCACCCACTTGTAGGCGAAGACTATCCTGAAAGTTCTACTGGTTTCAAAGCTCTTCTGTTTTTGTTTTGTTTCTAAGACCTTAAATAAAAGTGTCTTAGAAACAAAACATTTTTGGTCTTTATGGACATTTGTGTGTGATGCCATGTTTTAAAACTCCAGAAGTGGTTATTATGATTTTTAAATCAGAATAACTTTGGTTCTGTATGATATAGGAACACCACACAAAGCTCAGCATGTCGTCTGACACCTCGAGCATCAATACGAACTGGAGGAACTTCCATATAAGGATTTGTTTTGCCATATGACAACAATTTATCATTGTTTAGCATTTGATTCTGTTTATCGTTACGAAACAAAATCTTTTGACGATAGGGCTAAAGTTTACATCTTTAAAGTGTTTTCTTTATATGTAATATTATTATTATAATCATAAAGTTTAGCTAAATCCATTGTATAGTGTATGAGGGAAGTCCCTGCTCAACCTAACAGATTAAATATAAGAGTCGAGTCAGGGATTCAAAGTCAGCGAAGAGAAACGAAAGCTCATGTGAGGACAGCATGGAAAGCACAAAGAGCCTTGAAAGCTGAACTCCGAGAGACAAGCAGACGAGGATCTACTTTAAATCTAGGAACAGGTCCTCAGTAATGATTCTTCATAATTAGGGCCGTTCCCTAGTCGAGTAATATTTAGGGCACCTCACCTCATAAAGTGCTGTAAAAATGAGTTAGGACATGCCAGGCGTTGGAATTTCGGAGGCATATGGACGCATGTCCTCTGCTGAAAGTGATGAAAGAGAGTTGGGGCAAGACATCAAACTGGTGGGAGGTCTGCTATTGCAATACTTTCTGCAGTAAATTTACAGAACTTTTACAGACTGGATTTTTCTCTGTCATGATACTTTATGGACAGAATTCAATCATATATCTGTACTTGAGTCTTGAATCACTCTAATAAAGTATTTAAATTAGCAACTTCATTAGGAGAAGATGTGGGGCGGGGCCTCAGCCATTCAGAAGTTAGAGAGAAGTCCTTCTGTCAACACATCACATCACATTACATTACAAATATTACCTTTGGCAGGCGCTTTGATCCAAAAACCCAATTTGTGGAAACACTCAAACTTCAAAACAGTGTGAGAACCAGTTTGTGTTGATGCTTGAGGCATAAGATTTCAGCTTTGTTTGGTGCTCTATGTCACATAGAAGCAAAGTCAAGATTCAAGATTTTTTATTTATAAGACCAGCAGTCCATGCACACTGGAGTCAAGTCACAGTTTTGAGAAGTAAAAAACAAAAAGACAAAAAATAAAGCAGTGAATAGAGCAATCTACTGATAGTAGAGACTGTATAAAACACAAAGGAGTTTATTTATTTACTTTTTAAGTACTCGCTGAGGATAGTTATAGTAATGCACATTTAGAATATTGCTGCTTCAGTTAGGATATTGCACATTTACACAGACAATGATTTATCACATTGTACATTACAAGTGAGGTGAGGTAGTGTTATTATAAGTGATTTTAAAGACACACAATGGCCTTCTGGGGTTTTAAATATGACATCACATATATACAACATCACACAGAAACAATCCTTCCCAAATTTCTTTTATTTAAGGTCTTGGAAATGAACTGAAAACACAAGGTCTTTGAACACAAGAGAACTTTCAGGATAGTCTCCGCCCACAAATGGATGGGGAAAACCCACAGAGGGGAGGAGCAAGGCTGATGCTGATGGTATCTACGCAGTGTTGCGACAGCAGAGGGGGGTGTCCTTTACTAGTTGTTTTCAGTGGGAAAGAGTTTGCACAAAGGCCCCTGAAGGAAACCTGGAGGACGGTTAAAATGCTAAGCCATACCTATTCAAATCTTATTGATTTAACAATGCTAACGCTAAAAAGCTGGCTTTGCAACAGTTAGAAGTGCAAATGAGTCATGGTACTACATTTACAATTTTACGACATTTAACAGACGCTTTTATCCAAAGCGACTTCCATTCTCTACCTACAGGGGACAGTCTCCCTGGAGCAACTTGTGCTTTAGGGTCTTGCTCGGGAACCCAGTGGTGGTATGCTGAAGGTAGGATTCAAACCCAGAGGCAAGTTTCCTACCCACTAGGCCACCACCACACCAGTGATATTGTGAAAAAGTATTATATTATACACATTTATATTTGCATTATTTAGGCTTTATGTTCATATTTATACTGCTTTATTTGTTTCTTGTAATAAAAATATGCTTAAAAAATAAATAAATACAGTTTTCTGATTCTGATTCTAATGAAGTATTTAACTTAACAATTTTAGGTTTTACATGTGGCATCCAATTGGAAAAGGTGTGATGTTAATTTCAAATGTTTCCCACTTTTTGACCTAGAGTAAAATGTCTTGTGCATGGAGCCAGAATTTCATACTGATGCTTGTCCTTCTCCTGTATTATCTGGACTTTGTCCCTGTCCTCCAATGAGGGTGCCAACAGTGTTGTAGCACTTCACAGCAGACTGCAGGCTCAAGTCCAGCTTTATCTATGGGTTGGAGCTACAAATACGTGTCTTCAAATTGTATTAAACTGTGTTTTACTCTGTGTTTGTCAGATGTAAGCATCAAGAAGCACATCATCCTGTCCATCCACCCAACTACCATCCAGAATGAGCCCATGATGTTGGTTCGACTGAATTAGCAAATTGCCAGTAGAGTAGCAGTACGTTGTAAAACACTCACTGACTGTCTCATGATTTCCATCTATGGTCATCTGCAGCATTTCTAATTAAGAGGTAACACAGAATTTTCTACTTCAGTGCATTGGAACGAGTTTAGCTCCCTATTGAAATTAGCGCAGCGAGAAGCAGCTTCTCTAAAGGGATGTGCAGGATTTCCCAAAGTCACCGTGGCGCATTGCCATTATGTCTTAACCAACATCCGCTTTTCAGGTGTTCATTAGCATAATATTAGACTGCCTACTGACTGAGAAAGGGCAATGCAAGAGATGGAACATCTGTCTTTTATTGAAACTAAAGGCAAAAATGAACTACTGCCAAGGTTAGTCCTAACATAACCAAATTATGGAGGACTGCCATATGGACCTTTATGCTTTGCGACAATGACACTTCACCCATTTCCCTCCCTTCCCTCTCCTTTATTTCCCACTCAGCTGCAGTAATTATTTTGAGTCTTGGTTAAGGACAAGACTTGGACATTTCCCACAGTGACTTAGTGCCCAGTGTCCAGCCTATTGTTATCTTTAGCCTCTTCTAAGTGGCCGGTCCTCTGCTTGCTCCTATAGAGGGTGGCATTTTCCCTTAGTAATGATACTCATTATGTGGCCATTGGAGACAGCCGGTTCATCTGATAAAGCGAAAGGCAGCGCTGATCTTTTTCTCTCTTTTTTTCTTTTCCTCATCACCTCTTCCTCCATCCGCACAAAAAGTGTAATCCGCCCAGCCTTTATGCGCTACCAGGTGCTTTCACTCTTCACGTTTTCTCCCATTATCATAAAGAAATGAATGTTTTGATATGTAAATGATTTAATTAATTATACACATCGCTCGGTTCTTCCTCAGAAATAAGTGCTTGAATGGGCTCTGTTACAATGTTCTTCCCCCCAGATCTCTTTCAAAAGACCTTGTGTGGCTGACATTAAGCGGCTGATGTCTGCCATGCCGTGCAAATTCAAACAATGGCTTTTCAGACAAGGTGCTTTTTGGACGGTGGCGCTGGTATTGTTTTCAATTTTCTGATAGTAAATGGGTTTAACATGTTAAGGTTAGTTGAACTTGTCGCCGTCGTTGTCTGATTCTGAAAACCTTGGTGCATAAAAGACTCACCGAGTACAACAGAACAGTTTGCCTCTAATAAAAAAGATGTGAATGCTTTGTCAGTAAAGATGGGTCTGGAATATTGGAAATTATTATAATAAAACAGGTAAAAAAAAAATTGTAATCATCAGAAACCACAACAAACTTTTCAAAAAAACTGTTTTTCATGCTGATTTCAGATCTGCTTTTTCAGTCACATTCATTTGAAGTTGAAGTTTGTCATATGTACAGAGTACAATGAAAATCTTACTTGAACACCCTCTTAACAGAACATAAAGACATGAAAGATAAAGCAGTGCAGCAACATAAAGTAAAAGTGCAGTGTAAAGTGAAGTGACAATCTGGTCATACGTGAATACACCACAGCACACAGTGTGAACAGCATGAAATACTTCCTCTGCATTTAATCCATTCACCAAGTGAAGCAGGGGGCA
>JBBPDE010000040.1:21563848-21574991 GCA_037974605.1 Nannopetersius ansorgii | reverse complement strand
TGTGTGTGTGTGTGTGTGTGTGTGTGTGTGTGTGTGTGTGTGTGTGTGTGTGTGTAAAATGCACAGGTTGCTATTCTGTCATGAGCAATTGCAGTGTGAAAAAATAAGAAACGTCGCCGTATGTGCTGTGAGTGCTGTACTGTTAGTATAGCAGCTATTCTACGTGCTGTATTCCAGCAGCTTCACTCCTGATTCAGTTTCTGAAGGATGAAACAGAGTCACACATGCACGCACTCCGTTCTTAACATTACTATCTGAAATGTTGCACTTGTACTATAATGTAAGAGTGTTTTGTAATTTTACACTTCCAAGGGATAGTAAATTATTTCGATATATTATTTAAAAAATGTCCCCAAACATTTTTTGGTGTGGAATTTTGAATCAAGTGTTATCAATAGTGTAAAATATGCACATTTTATATAGACACACTCCCACAAACGACAAAAGCAATACCCCAAAAAATGATGCAGTCTCTAATTTTTTTTTCTCTATGGCTGTATGAATTATTATGAGATACAGCAAGTGTACCTCACAGTCCATCAACCTGGTGTATATCCCCTGTCACCCTCTTGCCAACATCTTTTCGAATGTCTCCAGCAGTTTTTCTGTGCTAGCTTTGAAGTGTGCCTCCTGCACCCCTCGGCCCACGTGAGGACTGGAGCTGCCACTGCCAGTGACACAAATTCTGTTATCTCGGCTGGAGGCTACAGCTCGTGACAGTAAAAAAATACGCAATGGTTCGCTCACATATGGCAGCATCCCACTATGTGCTGGCAACCTAGGGCCTTTTCATATGTTGCAGATTGACCTTTCCCATTTTCCATGGCTGCAGTCAATGCGCGAGGCGCCACACTTCTGGTTCTTGTCATGTAATCGATGTCCGTGCGTGTGCTAAGTGCGTTAGATAACGGTGTTTCAGCTGACCCTTGATGCACGGTCTCCCATGGACATTTTCGGCAGGAAGGCCACAGGCTAACAGTTATGCGGGATCTTCACTCGAGGCAGGCACTCTGTCAGAAAAGCCCTTAAAGAATAAAGCACTTCAGGACTGCATTGTGGCTGTAAAAGTGAATGGGATTACGTATCTGTACAAGGAGCGTGAAAAGAGCTGTAGCACATAATGCTAAGGTAGTTAGTGTAGTGTTCTTAACAGAGAGCTTTTTCGAAATCAAATGATTGCTGCACTAGGATGTGGAGTAGCTGACTTTAAATTGGCTGGATAGGTTATGCAGGGCTTTCACTTACCATAAAGACAATGGAAACTAATGGGACTGGTTTGGCCTGACCTCATTTCCATAATGTGATCTTGACCTTACTAATTTTACACATTACTGGCAAAGTTGGCGTTATGGGTGGCATCCTCTAAAGTCATTTAAAGGAGGCATTGGCACGGTCATGTGCAATATGCTATCTCTCTCGAGCTTCGGAGGGATGTGGAGCAGACCGATGGCTTTTAGCACGGCTTGGAAAAACATGGGATGGCGAAGATGAGCTGGAGTGTCTTCTTTTTATATGAAGCCACTTAATCTTTTACGGCAGGCCACACAAAAGTCAAGCCTTCAAGTCGAAAACACCAAAGTGCTCAGCTCTTAGCACACATGTCTGATTGACTGATCCATCACTTAACTAGGCTAACATCTGCTAGATTCCCTGAACTGCAGTGGCGGGGTTCGTATCTACCTTGCGAAGCTGTGCTTTTACAAGGTGCTTTTACCACAACACAAGTGCCCAACTGACTTATCCATCACTTAGCAAGGTTTCCGAGCCTAACACTGGCCACACCCCTGTCCTGCAGCTCCACAACTGCCTTGCTAAGCTGTCTTTTTACAAGTTACCCATAAAAGCTCCTCTAGAGGATTCTCCTCAGGTAGATATACAATTAATGCTGTCGTCTGAGCAGGTGTAGACCACAAAAGTCAGAGTTTAATCTTAGTTTTCATTGCTGCCTTCATCAAAACACAGTGAGCAGTAATGCAGGGATCCAGCTACAGCTACAGTAAAATAGAGGCCATTTGCAAACCAGCAAGTGCTGACAGACACAAAAAAATCTACGAGTGATTTCATGGTTGCCCACTGAGACAAAGTTAACTCTTAGAACTCAGAGTGTATTAGACAAATTGAAACCAGTGTTTGCTCTCCAACACGCTAGCAATTGCTGCTTCTGTCATTCTGCGGGTTTTCCCAGTCATTTGTGGGTGGAGACAATCCTGAAAGTAATTTTTTCTGTTTCTTTCCCATACATAAAATAAAAGAAATTTGGGCGTATTTAGTCTTTATGGACATTTCTGTGTGATGCCATTTTAAAACCTCAGTAGAGGTTATTATTATTACATGTTATTTAAATTACAATAACTTTGTTGATGTCTGACACCTCAGGCATCAACACAAACTGCAGGAAGTTCTATATAAGAAGTTGTTTTACCGTATTATGACAATTTATAATTTTTGTGCTGCCGGCATAGGTCTGTGCTGCTCACATTCTAAGGGTTCAAACTGACTCTGCCAGTGAATTCTGGAACCTGGGGCTGGTTGTACAAACAGGTCCTACACCTGGTCAAAAGTTAAGTCACTTTTTATGTCTAACTTTAAGTTGTAAACTATAGGAGCACATTTTATGCCTAGCTGCAATCAAGTATAAGGTCAACTTCTAGATAATTTCTTGGCGACAGGACTGCTTTAACAAGTTAATATAACTAATCATAGCAGGCCTGTTCAGAATCAAGTTGACCTCTTTAACTAGTTAAATGTCCTTCATTTTTTTTCTTTAACTTACATCTTCTTGTCACATAGTGGCTGTCAAAAAGAACTGCACAGGTCTTTATCTTTAAAAGCAAGCATTTGGCAGCAATTTCTTCATAAAATATCCCAAATGACCAATCATACTTGCACTGTGAAACAGGGTGACTGTGGTAGAAATTAGTCTCTGACTGGTCCAATGTGCAGCATCACTTATCCAAGCAGCTAACTTAACTACATAAAGTTACTTTTTCAAAAACAATTGCATATGTTTTCACATGGACATGAATCACTAAGACAAGTTTTAGTTGCATGCAATGTGCATAAGCTACTCTTTAAATTGGTGTATTTCAAATGAAGTGAGAAGAAATTTCCAGGTTCCTAGAATGAATGCCCCAGCTCAAAATTCAGCCCCCACCTCAAAATCCAAGATGGCTGTTTGGTGCATTTCCATTTGTGTGAGCTGGAATAAATATCGTTTATTAGCAATTGCAATATTAGCATTTGTGCCTGATTAAATAAGTTATACATGCAGTATTGGCCATCTTCTATCTGTTGATGTGTTGCTATAATATTTCTAAGCACAAAACACCATGTCATTGCTGACTGGTATTGCTGACAGTGACAGGAGTCTGACTCTATGAATTCAGGTAGGACATCAGCTCCAACTTCCCTTTTTGATCTGCTGGTATTCACAAAGTAGTTGCAAGGATCTCTGATTTTAAATATTTATAATGGTCAGTGTCCTGAAAACCGATCAGCCCTCCCGAGGTGGTTTGTGAAAACAGACCCAATTGTCTACAGCAGCTGTCAACAGCTTTAGTTTTATTTTTTTAAAACTCACAGTAAGTCATTCTGTGTCCTACACCACATCTATTAGTCTGCACCAGCTTAATGAAGGCTTGTGTTTTATCCTTGGCTTAAGTGGACTATTACTTTCGGCTTAACCTTTTCGTTTAACAGGTCCCTTATGGTTACCACCAACTCCACACATTTGACCAGAAACCCTTGATTATGAATGTGGAACAAAATGAGGGGGTTTTCTGGGACTTACTATTCAACAAATCAACATTTTAGCCAGTTACTCTGACCTAATCATTGGAAATGATTCTTTCTGATTGTTGTTTCTATAACAAACAAACAAAAAAATGCTACCTTCCAAACTTGCGTATACTTTTCTTCTGGAAACGGGAAGTTCGTAATTTCATATACAGTAAAAATGGTTATCATAAACATGAAGTGGTCCATTTTATTTAATGAGCTTCTAGTGCACGGCATGAATAATGCATGGCGGCACTTCTGTTTCTTTTTCTCTCTGAGGGACCCGTAGATAATTTAATTACTTTTTGAAGAGACCAGACCCAAATAATGCAATTAGATTTCATAAGGCTCTTGGAATGCTAAAAACGTCATGGAGTCTTAATGCAGTGTGATCCTCCATCTAATACAAGACTGTCCAGTGTCCGGCTAGGGCCAACTTAGTAACATTATGGGATTGAACAACCCAGAGAAGTCTACACACACACACACGCATCAGGGCCACTACACACATATACAACGTTCACCCAGAATCCAAAGACCAAAGCTGTGGGTACAACATGAAACCGAGCTAACAAGGTTCTCGAGTTTGTGTGTGTGTGTGTGTGTGTGTGTGTGTGTGTGTGTGTGTGTGTGTCTCGCTGTCTGGCTTCCTGAAATGCACCGGTCAACCGAATGTGCTTACAGGTACACGGAACAGACAACCTGTCCAAAAAATAGGCCACAGGTTATGATTTCAATTTCTTTGAGGCCACAGCCGAGCATTGGCCGGGGTTCGGACCAAAAGGTGCTAGTGTGGGTAGGAATTAATCTTTGTGACACTAAACTAATGGATTTTAGGCCACATAGATGGGCATGAAAAGAGAAATAAAGGTAGCTTGTATTTTCTAACTATGCTCTGTTGTCTGTCAGAATAAAATCGCACATGGCCAGTGATGTGCAGCCTTTCCAGACAAGCGGTGATAGTTATTTTTAATGTGAGGTAGTTACAGTGCCATGCAAAGGTCATGGACTGCCCTTTCGTTCAATTAACTTCCAGTAAAAACAGTCAAGCTTGAGTCATTTTCCAGCAACAGAAAATAAAGCAGGATTTAAAAAATTACAGTGAGTATAATAATTCTGATAGTATCTAATTTTTCCCTGCTTCTGTGAATCCTACTCTCTCTTTAACTCGTATATCATTCCAATCTTAAAAAAGGACAGCTTTGTCCTCCCAACAAGAACAATTCATAAAGCTCTCACTAACATTGTGCTCCGAAGAGACTCAAGCCACTACCCAGACACACCTCAGCTGCCTAGCACAGTTCTTTCTCATGCACATCTAAATTCATTAAAGGAGAGGTTTCTAAGATTAGATAAAATATCATGCACTTGCATAAGGAGGTGGATAGCCAAAGTAAAATCAGTGGAAAAGAACAGCAGGAAAAATAATAGGTTGAAGAACAGAAAGGCTTGGTAGATCACCCAAACTCTCCCCATCAGACAAACCTTTCTATCATAACATTTATCATTGAGAAAATGAAATTTATCATTGAGAGAAAATCTTCAGATCAGAAAAAAAGGTGTTTCTGCCTATCATTCTGTTATGAGGTCTGAAAGGTCAGCTGTTCAAAAAATTGTTACTGAGAAAGGAAAACATACAAAGAAGATGGTAAATCGTTTTATTATTGAAAGAATCTCCACATAGAGTTAAGAACTATTATGATAACTAAACAGAACAAATGGATGTGCAACCAAATAGTTCAGACTGCAAGCTGCATTTCTTAACTGCATTTGAGGGATTCCTCTAAAGCCTTCAATGATATATCGATCTGAAAATGCAACCCACCTGGACCTGGATTTGTCATATGAAATTCCTTCTTATTTATTACTTCAGAAAGAAGCACACAAATATGTTTGAAGAATACATGTAAATGCCATGTGGAAAATAATATTACAGACACAGTTAAAAAAGTGAGATATCCAGGTGGAAAATAAGATGCACTGAATGTATAATTATATTCATTGTGCTATCTTTCTGCAGGCCCTCTAATGGCCATTCTACTGACAGAAAGAATTCTGCTCGCATGCTCATCAATGATCAAATGCACTATTTCCCCTGTATTTTCCCCTGTATTTTCCCCTGTATGGGGCAGCTAGTAGCCTAGTGGTTAGGGCATTCGCCCTGCGATCAGAAAGTCCAGGTTCGATTCCTAAGACCGCTAGGCACCGCTGAGGTACCCTGAGCAAGGTACTGTCCCCACACACTGCTTCCCTGGCGCCGTGTTCATGTCTGCCCCCTGCTTCACTTGGTGAATGGGTTAAATGCAGAGGTTGAATTTCGTGATGTTCACACTGTGTGCAGTGGTGTGTTCACGTATGACTGAATTATCTCTTTCCAGCTCTCCATGTTTTACGAGATTCACTAGAACTCAGCCTGTGATGAATTGAGTACGTCTATGTTGAGCTGCTAGTGAGCAATGAGGAATGGAAGTGATGGGGTGAGAACAATAAATGAAATGATCAACTGATCTCCTCTAGTCTCCTTGTCATATTTTATATTTTGCATGTGGATCTGAAACCATTTAGTGTAATAAATATGTGAAAATTGTGGAGATCAGGCAAATATTTTTGCATGGTACCATATGGCACTTTAACTCATCTGATGAGTTAAAATTTCCATTGACAAAAAAGCCCTATTAGATAGCCAGACTTGCTAGACAGCTCATTAGTCACATACTGTGAAGCTAAAATTTATATTTGTTTGTGATTTTTCATGGATTTGATGGGTAATGTAGCCTTCCACACTAGTTGTTCCATACGTCAGTTTGTTGAAAATGGGTAAAATTTTACTGTCCCCTCCAAACCTCTGATATACCCCACACACACAACACTGCAGCATGTAGGTATAGTTCGTAAAGCTTTTCTGAGTTCCTGAGGCCTATTTACAGTCGCTCAGCTATGATCGTAATAATTTAGTATTTCAGGGAGGGGTTTAGCAGAGGGTCAAATTGTAGGTGGGAATTTGCCATGACTAAGGGTGGTGAATGTTGGAACAAATCCATTGAACAAAGTGCCCCAAAAAACGAGTTATATGAAACAAATGCACTGTTCATGGTCTGTTTTCACCCACACCCATGGCATTACGGAGAGAATAAATGGGACAGTAGTATTATGGCAAGCTTAGAGAGCAAACAGCTTGTCTAGTCCACTTGGAAACTGACAACATAGAGCGGAGAGATGAAGAGTGCAAAGGTGGAGAACGGGGGACGAAGGGGAAGTGAAGAATTGCAGGAGAGCAAGGGGAAGACGCGTGCAAGCAAGGAGAGCTGAGAGATAAGCAGTGAGAGAGAAGGAGACAGAGAGAGAGAGAGAGAGAGAGAGAGAGAGCGCGAAAGAGATGGGGGGGGCAGAGTGAGAGAAGTGAGTGAGCTCGCCTCTGGCCCTCTCGTAGCTCTTGCTGCCATCTCATGCTTCATTAGTTTTCAGCCATTATGAACAATATTTGTCATCCCCTGGCCCCCGGAGCTGTTAGTTTACAAGCCACCTGATAGAAATAAGTACACGACTTCACATGGAATTACATGTGCCTTGTTTTTCATTCTTTTTGTTTTCACCGAAGGCCATTTTCCCTGCTTTTGACTCATTCTCTCATATGAAAGTTTGGTTGATTTTAGTGCATTTGTTGACGTCTCTAGTGCTATATCTGGGCCTGGAACAGTACAGCGGGAGGTGAGAAGTTGTGATAGGCCAGTGGCAGTGTGATATCTCAAATTAAAGGTGCAACTAGTGCAATAGCCACGTCTGCTCAGAGTCAGACACACACCGACAGTTATCAGTTTGAATAACAGCTGTGGAAAGTGGCTCTTTGCTTGGAGGTCAGTCTGGACGCTGCTATAATATGCAAAGAATGGAATGGATTTTAATGGTCATCCAACTATACAAGCACATTTCCATTTGCAACATCCCAGAGCCTGGTACCTTAGCTTATTCTTTAGAAACTCAATAATTGTCATTTTGTTTTAGTAGTCAAATGCCATTGTATGATAGACTACATTTACGTTATTTACCAGATGCTGTTATCCAAAGCAACTTCCATTCCTTGACTAAAGGGGCAGTCTCCCTGGAGCAACTTGGGGTTAAGGGTCTTGTTCAGACACCAAATGGTGGTGTGCTGACGGTAGGATTCGAAACCATGACCTCTTGTCCAGAGGCAAGTATCCTACCACTAGGCCACCACCGGGGTTCCTCCCACAGCCCAGAAGCACACACATCGTGACTAAGAGATGCTTAACTGTCCCTAGGTGTGGATGTGTTAGTCTGTGTATCTGCCCTGTGATGGACTGGCTGCCTTTGTGTGTTTCGTTACTTTTCACCCTATGAGTGCTTGGATAGGTTCCACCACCCCCAAAGACCCCAGTTAGGATAAGTGGCTTTATTAATGAATAAATGGATTATGATGTTTGAAAACCTAGAAACAAGCCAGATGAAACAGCTCCTTAATGAAAGTCCAGAAGAGGTTCGGGCTTCATTTCTCAGCATGTTACCAGCATAGGATGATTAAACGATTTGATAGATTGTCCAGTACTGTTGTCAGCCAAACAGATTGTGTGGTCAGAACTGAGACACAGCAGATGGAAACAATACGACAGGTTTATAGATGTGAGCTTAAAAGCAGGAAGCGAATATGTAACTAGGGGTAGTCGTTAATCACTAACAGCAAGGTGGAAGTAGGCCTGGATTACAAATGTATGGCTAAACCCCTTGTATTTGCAAGGGGACCGATGGCATCGAGAAAGAACCAAAGCAATTCTGGTTCTTTCTTGTTGTTGGAGTGTGTAGGGCGACGCGTAATGGAGCTCAAATCCTGCTGGGCAAACGCCGCCACATCGTCATTGATTTCTGTATGATAGATTTACTAAATAAGATAATTGCCCCCCACATGGAAGGCCCTCGGAGTTTATTTTCATCCTCCAAATGTGTCATATGGAAGAAAAACAATTGATCAGCTCCAACATGATAACAGATGGCCACCAACTGTTCGCAGTATTTGCAGCATAAGTTGGAACATGCCAGGGCATGCAACAGACAATCAATAAGACAGGGAAGCCATTATTACTTTAGACTGTTAGATTATCTATTTTGGGAGTGTATCTTCCTCCCCAGCACATTGATTGAGAAATTCAATTGAACTTGTCGCTTGGAGTTGTTTACGACTTAAGAAAATGTATCTGTGAGAACGTCAATTTTTTTCCTCCAGGATACTTTATGTTTTCTGGTACAGTGATAACGGCCCGCTTCAGTTCCTGCATTGAGGTTAATGCACAGACAGAGATATAGAGATATCATTACGGGCATCAGTGCAACAGTGCTGATGACAATAGTCCCTGTCTTTGTAATTTAGCCAAAGGTGCTTATTAGCTCATATTACCAGTGTAATCTCCCCAACTGGACGTACAGGTGTCTCGCTTTTTCTCCGTTATCTCAGAGTTCTGTAACTGAGCTGGAAGCAGCACGGAATTAAGCCTATTATTAAAAAGCTTTATTCTTGGCCGTAATGAAATTGCACTCCTGCTCAGTGACATGGGCGCCTGCTCGGAATAATCTCATTCTCTCACTGAACCATGAACTTGCCTCAAGGGTTACCGGGCTTCACCGTAAACTGCCAGTTCAAAAATTGGCCTCTCATACGATAGGAAACACTGGGAAACACAAAATTATATATATAATTATATATTATATAAGGCATTATATATATCCTGCCTTACATGCATATGTAAATATAATATATGTTAATAAAGACACAGGTTTTCATAGGGTGTCCTATTTTTGCACATGGCAAACAGTACTGTGCAGAGGTCTTGAGCCACTATTACTTCTTATATTTAGCTTTGAATTGCTTCTAGGTGCAAAAATACTATTTTATGTCTATCAAACTGTCTTATCTGTGGCATATTGAGAAGATTGAATTAAAGGTGCCTACATGAGTTCCAACCATTCAGCATTCAGCACCACCAGTACACTGATCATTATATTGAATTTATTGGTAAATAATGTACACTAATTCTGGTTCTGCCTCTTAACTCTGTTAGGCTAAGCTGCATTCAAATTTGTTTCAAAATATGCGATGCATAGATAAACACACACTGAAAATCATTGTTCTGTCCAGAGAACAGTTGTTCATAAACTAGTTCTCTTGTTGGAAGAGGTATTTATTGGGATAAGGGATAAGGAATGCAACTATTTATTGAACATTGGTGTATTATATCATATTGTATTTAGGCAAAGCTTCATCCTACCAACACCCCTTAACTACAGCAAGATATGGCAGCCACTGCTTATTTCTTGCTATAATTGTTCACTCAACCAAAGACCTACTCTGAAAGATCATGTTCTTAAATTCTACCAAAAAATACAAATGTGAAATTGTGTGGTTTAAAGAGAAGAGGAGATTAAAATGCAGAAAAAATAGATTTTTTGCTTCTGCAATGAGGGTTTAATCTTCACTTGTACACTCATCTCAGTTTCCATAGCACGGCAAAGGAACTTCATTTTATGCTGTTTCAGCCTAAGGGAATCAAAGCTTTTGGAATTAGAGAGGTGAAGTTATGTTGGATGGAGATTATTTTTTTTCCAGTGCACACTTAGAATACACTAGGATGAATTAACCCTGGATGAAGTCTTTGAGGTAGAAGGCCACAAGATGTCCATTAGTCTTTTAATCACTGTCAAATTTTGAAAATGCTAATTCTGCTTTAAGACTTTTTTAGATTTTTTAGCTGTGCCCATAAGAAGAATGAGATTCGCTAGTTTAAACTGCAGGTGGAGACACCAGAAAACCCACTGAAATGGATCCTACAGATATTACTACGGTTCAAATACACTAAAGTATTGGAATACACCTGTTTTTCGGGGTTTGGGCTTAGTACCATACTTCCAGTGATGGGCAATCTTGATGCTTCAGCATATCAAGACATACCATGCTCATGGGCACAGTTTGGAGAAGAACCTTTTCTATTCCAGCATGAAAGTGTGCCAGTGCACAAAACAAGCTTAAGACATGGTTGGATGAGTTTGGGATGACAGAACCCTGACCTCAACCCCATCCAGCACCTTTGGGATGTACTGGAATGGAGATTGCAAGCCAGGGCTTCTCGTCCAACTTCAGTGTCTGACCTCATAAATACTCTACAGACTGAATGGGCACAAATTTCCACAGAAACTACAAAATCTTGTGGAAAGCCTTCCAAGAGTGGAAGCTGTTATAGCTGCAAAGGGGTGACGAGTTCCATATTAAAGTCTATGTATTTGTATGTGTAGCGGGACAGAATTGGGGCGGTTTAAAACCTCCCCAATTCTTTCCGGTAGCTTTCCAGCGCAAGGCTGATAG
>JBBPDE010000040.1:21546109-21561240 GCA_037974605.1 Nannopetersius ansorgii | reverse complement strand
AGTTAACACAGTATAGACTTAAGATTTTTAAATCTAGCTTACCAGGAAGACGCAGCAGGTTGAATTCAAAAGCACACAGACAGAACAGGGATCTTTTTTCCACAGGCAGAAAGGATTTTCTGTGGCGTTTAGTTCTGCATCAGTCTTTTACTGTGTGTGCTCTTCTGTTTTCTTAAAAAAGCACCCTAATCACCAGTAGTAATTTAAGATTATACTGTAATCCTTATATACATTAAGGCCCAGAAGGCACAGTAAACCCACCTATTCAGGCACCACAACACTAATGTTTACTGAAAACTGTTGGATAGCTTTAAATAACCCAGGCAACAAATTTATTTGGCTTAATGTGAAATCCTTACCCACGATTTTTGGCAAAATCTCTTTGTTTGAAGTGATAAATGCAATCAGACTCTTTTAGAATCATTTGGATGCAGTTTTTGTGCCAGTGAACCAGTATTAGCATGTCTGTACTATAGGAAACAAGCTAAATATAGGAGCTAATACTGACCATCACTAATAATTACACAATTCGGCTGAGTTGGGGGAAAAGAGTGTAAGTAGCGGAGAGGGTTTTTGGTATGCTGAGACATGGCTGTAGTAAAAGGCCCAACAGTGCGTATTAAGACTATTAGCGTAATCCCCTGTCTCCTCGTGGCTTCATGGAGCATTGATCCTGCAAAATGGAGTATGGATCCTCTTTTATCCACTGTGTTCACACAGCTCTGTATAACTTCATAAGCACCGACCAGCCACCAGATAGAAAGACTGAGGTACCACAGTCAGGTTTCTAACCAATAACACAATGAATAATTAGCATATGCAAAGGGATAGCGCTGGTTTGCTTGGGATCGTTTGACCTGTGTAGGCTTGCTCGCTTGTGCTCACCATATAAAAAAGTTAGTTTTACAGAAGCAGGAACTCTTTATTCAGCCTCTGCGAGTCCGCTAGGCCACTAGGCTTTAATCTAATAAACTGCGGTTAGCCTGGGCTGGTGGGAGACCCACTGAACCTCAGCATGCTAACAAAACCTCTCGTCTTCTCAGTCCCTGTGGACAAGAGGAAGAGTGGTACAGAATCCGCCATGCTGAAATGGGGACTGTCGCTGGAATTGATTAGCATTTAGATTGTATCGCCCTCTGATTCAGAAGAGGGGAACGGTGGAGATGGCTTGAAAGGCTGAGATTTCAGAAGTAGATTTTGAAAATCATCAGTAAATGGATGCAATTACAAGGAACCCCGTTTTTCATTCTGTAAATTTCTGTAACTTCTACAGATTGAATGGAAGCCAGCGCAGGATCTAATGACCCTAGGAGCAGCCGCTCTGAATAGGCTGATTAGCGATCTGTGCACATCATTACAAGGCCCTTGGTAAGACTCTTACACGCTCGCTTCAAGCAGCTTGATTCATTAATTGAGCCCGTATTTGTTATTAATTTTACCATCCCATTACGCCGATAAAATAGGGTCAGGCGCGAATGCTAATAAGGATTAGCTGGGGACCTTTCATTCACATCTAGGAATCTGAAATGGATCCTGCTTCTGTCTCAGCACTTTAAAGTGAATTTAGGAAAACTACCCAAGGCGTCTTACTCGACATAAATGAGAAATCTTAAACATAGAGGGGCTAGAAATGCCCATGAGTGGTACATATGGAGCTCTTTGCAATAACCCATAGGGCTTTCTGCAAGGCTTGGTTATATTTTTTTGAAGCATTTTTACATTGGAAGGAGATGTTTAACATAATTCATGTCAATGGTTAACATTGACTTTTAGCTCCCATGTTCATCCTTTAGGCTTTTTCGACTGATTTTCCATTTCTTTGGTTGTTAAGTCCTTGGAAGGCATTTTCAATGCTGATTTAACCTGCTCAGACCTAAATAAAGATCTTTCTATTTCTGATAACAGAAGAAAATACTCTACACTAACAAACTGGTGCTTGCTAGTAGGCGCAACATCCTTAATGCTTTCACATTAAACACACTGGATTTCACTCAGATTTTTCTATTGTTTACAAATGCTAGTCTGTACCCTCTTGCAAATTCTCTAGTAAATACATGCTCAAAATGTCTCTCAAAACAACTTATTATCTTTATAAAGGTGGCGCAGACTTATGGATCCATCAACTAAGATGTGTGGAGTCCAAATTATTTCAATCTTACTGTTAATGCAATCAATAATATTAATATATTCATTATTTTTTTATTTAAGCTTTAAAACAAGCATACTTTACTATCATATTTCATAATGAGAAGACAGCTAATAAAATACAAATGTATTTTGACACATGTGGGTGCTAATGTTTAGAGAAGCAAGCAAAAGATCCAATGAAACCATCCAGGAGGCAAAACAAATGCAGTCCACCTGCTAACCACCAAATCTCCCCCACTCCTACCCCGAACCCCCGTTCCTGAGATCCCCTCCTGGTCGGCCAGAAACACTGCAGCCCTAAAAGCCTTCTACTGGAACCCATGAGTCACACCTTTCTTTAAAGAACCATTTCTCCATACAACAGTATGAAAAAGGGTTTTAAAGTGTAAAGAACCTCAGCATAATGTAAAGGTTCTATCCAAATTCCATACCCCTCATCCAATCCAGGAATCCTTTAAGAACCTTTTTTTGTAGAGCATATATAAACGTTTGCATATTGACTCACTCTCTAAGGGAAATGCAGTAGATGTCCTGAACCACGTGGTCAGTGCAACATACCCCGAATGATTAAATCCACCCCCCACCCCCTCTTCCCCATTGCACCTCTGTGGACTCCTCACCGTATTAACCACAGCTCCTCGCAGTTCTATCAGTGTGCAGTTTCCAAGGGCTTGACATTAAGAAGAATAAATGGCACTGGTCTCGCAACACAACATAATTCATCAAAGTCGCTGCGACGAGTAAATTAATCATGGGCCAGGGGTTCTGTACCCCGCGTGAATGTTCAAACGCTGGCCATGTGCCTCGCCTGCATCAGGAGACGGAGAAAAGACTACCTTTGCGTTCCCTTATTATGGAGTGTCACTGTGGCAGTTTTACCACTAGACTCAAAAAAACTGTCACAACATAAATTCACAACGATTGGTGCAGATAAAGAGCTGTTTCTACTGAGCAATGGTTCTATATGCTTAGAAAAGAAGGGTTCTGCAGTACTAGAAGTGTTCTGTGACTTTAATGGAACCCCATTTGGTGCTATCATGAACAATTCGTCATCTTCTTATTATTTTTATTATCATTATTATTACTACTATTACTACTATTATTAGAAGTAGTATTTGTATAATTAGTAGTAAAACTGATACTACTACTACTTCTAGTAGTACTACTAATTGAATGAATCGAATGAAAAATTTAATGAATTTTCATTATTATTATTATTATTATTATTATTAGTAGTAGTAGTAGTAGTAGTAGTAGTAACAGTACAAATTTTACTATTACTACTACTAATAATATCTAATAACATACAGTGTTAACAAAACATTTGTGAAACAAATAGTAAACAGAACAAAAAATAATACAGTTTCCCATTCATTCATTGAACTTTGCAATCCAGCATGAAATTATATTGATGATTATATGAACGTGAATCATCATATTGGTAAAGGGGACAATTAAGGTCAGGAGGAACAATTGTCAGCTATAAGTATAGAAGACACTGTCGTATTACAAAACAAAAAGTCTTTAGAATTCACCAAAACTTTGAGTGCATGCTATGTCTTGGTCAAAGGACATTTCAGAGCACCTTCAAAAACTAGTGGAAGAGTGTGGACTTCACAGTTCCACCCTTGTCAGGCAGACTACACTACAAATAGAGAACATTCAGAAAAAACACCAGGTTGACATCTATGGATTTCCAGGCCTCTACTGCACTGGTTAACGTTAGTGTTAATGAGTCAACTATCAAGCAAAAGCCTGAAAAGGAACTTCTTTCCAAGAAGAACATTACTACCTGTTTAAAATTTCCTAAAGACCACTGAAAGAATGTTCTGGGGATTGTTATAAAATGCTAACTTGTCTCTCTGGATATGAGTGTCTACTAAATGCCGTAAATGTCATAACATAAACAGTTGGTAAAGTTTTCTGATTCTGATTTTTGCAAAAATTAAACACTCTATTCCAGCATAAGAACCTCATGTCAGCTACGAAACATGGTGGTGGCAGGATCACAAATTGGGCCTGTGTGGCTGCCAGTGGATAACAATATTTCCTTATCAGACAGTAATCTGTATAATTGATCATATTTCTACAAAAGAACAAACACCATCAATCCATGAACTGAAGTTCACCTTGTAAGTAGGGCTTTGGTGCAAAATAACAGTCAGTTTGCCAAAGTGTGGAAGAAATTTAGAATTTTGGAATGGCCTAGTCCAGTCAAAGTCCAGGCCTTAATCCAATAGAAATGTTTTGCCAGGACCTGACGTGTAGAGTTCATGGAAGAAAGTCCACCATCATTACTCGGCTGAAGAAGTTTTATAAAGACAAATGGGCCAAAACTCCTCCCAGGCATTTGGCAGGACTGATGATGTTGGTTCTCAAGGGGGCCACACCAGATACTGAAAACAGAGGCTTCAAGGTCCCTATGTTGAATTTTTCCATTTTTCCCTCTGTTGTCCACTTAACGTTTGTGTGGGTTTATGTACAAAAACAGTCAATATCTAATTTCTACAAGGCCCTTCCCAACCTCTCTCAAGATTAAACAGGCTGTTAGTGTTCCTTTTAGACTGCCATGCACACCAGGTCACATGCAGTCAAAGGGCACCGGAAATTACGTCAGGTATAAAAGTAGGAAGCAGGTGTTAGTTCCTCACACAGACATTGAAGTTACATGCTTCTATGCTACATGTCCCTTATTCAATTCAACTCCGGTACTGTGGGTACTCTGGCTCGGCGGAGCAACCCCAATCTACCCCTGTGTGTGCGAGTGAGAACGCAGGGTCGTTTGGTGCGAGCCTCAACTCCTTCCAGGAGCGTTCTCAGAATAAAACGCGTGGTAAACCCGCTTTCGCGTGCCAGTCACGCTTGAGCTCTTCCACCAGGCAACAAGGTTGTGTCTTGGCGTGTCCGGTCAGTCATTTCTGTGCCAGTGTGACATAGACTGATATATGTAAATGAGCTCTGATCTGATTAGTTGCTCTGTGTTGAGCCTCATTCAACAAAGGAATGGAGGCTGAAACACTCCTTATAACTTTAGTGTGAAGGAGCAGATATAAAGTGTCATCGGCTAAAAAGGTGGACAATTAACCTAAAAAATGGCCATTTCGATAATTTCTGCTACTTTTAAATATTTACACATTGAACCTCTTTTATTCTAGACAGGAAAATTCAGTTTTTGGTGATTCGGGCCTTTATTTTTCACTCAGATGATGATCTGATCACCTGACATGATTTTAAGCCAGATTTGTGTAGAAATTCAGTAACGCAAACTTTATTATGCAACTTTAGAACTAATAAAAAAGTCGTTTTAGTTAACAGTGTTTTTCTGAATGTATCCGGTTAGGTTTATAACCATTTATTTTTACAAGCCCATATTTATTCAACTTTTAAAAAAAAAACATTATAAAGAAATGCTTGAGGTAGAGAGTCTCATATTCCTCACATTGTTTGTTTTAGCACAATATGAAAACCATTCCCCATGAGACTTACTATGAGTAGCACACAAACTCACTGTTTAATTAACACCTAAGGCGCTAAACTGATCCGAAGCATATGTTTTCCAGTTATACCTATTGTGCACTAAGAAGGCGTTAATGCAACACAGATGATCCCGCTGAGGACCCGCATGCACACAACTGATGTGTAATTATTGTAGCATGTAAGGCACTCATAAGGTCAGAGTAAAAAAAGGGGGTTATGTTGTTGACCAGCTGTTTACCAGATATCGTTAATCACCATACAAACGTTTTTTTTTTTTTAAAGAAATACACTATCTGCTGGTTATGGAAATGCTCCAAAACCAGAAATGTTTGAAAAGTGGGTTTTTGTTAATTGTTGTTGTTTGGGATTTTAATACATAATTTTCAAGCTATCATCCTAGCGCCAATTATAATTAGCAAATGAAGTGAGCTAAAGCTCTGTCTGTGGAATAGTAATGACTTGTAACCCACCCCTTAGCCCCTGTGGCCTTACAAATATCATAAGGCCCCAAACCACAGCCCATACCAAAGTTGGCTGTTTAAAATACCAGGTCGATCATCCATTCATCCATCCATCCATCCATCCATCCATCCATCCATCCATTTTCGGAACCTCTTATGCTTATGCATGGATGTTGGGGCACTGGAACTTATCCCAGCAGTCAAAGAACGAAAGGCTGAAAAGCATCCTGGACAGGTTGCCAGTTCATTTCAAGGGAGATAGATAATCAGTATCTCGCAATCATAACAGGTTAATGGGATATATCCACTGCTGCTGGTGGAGGGTTTTTAGCTACTGGAAGCCTTTCCATTACCTGGCTGGCTACTCAACAGGACAAAAACTGATGGAGCTCCCAATCCCAGACCTGGCAACCCCACATCAGGCCATTTTGTGCCTCATCTAGCATGCCTGATTCAGCTAGCTAATTAACAAGCTCCTTAAATCCCAGGCCAGATGTGTAAAGGAAAGACACAAAAATGTGCAGCTCATGAGGGCTGCCAGGTCTAGAATTGTGAGTCTGCAGAACTACAGCATTGCATCTGCTAGGTTAGATGGCCCTCTGCTGGTCATTTTTTAAACCAGAATCATAAAACTACTGATCCTGGAGGAAATTGCTCATGTTACAACTACAGATACACAGAAACACAAGAGACAAGAATAATGTTAAATATAAAGTATAAGTAAAAATACTCTGAAAATGCTTGTACTAAATACACAAAAGAAACCCAATGTAAACACATTGAGAACCTACAACCACCATCGAAACAGCCTGAGCTAATCGGCATAGAGGAACGTGCTCGAAAAGCATGATATCTATTGTTTCCAGACAACATGTTTTTATTTTTATTTATGGCCCATGGTGGCACATATATATCTAAAATCAATTAAACATACAGAAATATTGACCAACTGATGATTTAAGAGTATGTTTGCATTTTTTCACCCCCTTGGGCTATTGTAGACCTCCAGCCACCGACACGACATTCATCAAAAGTGACATGAAACGAGGGTTTCTGTGTTCAGGAAAACAAAATACCGTGCCTTACAGTTTCATTTCACATGGGCCTCCTGAACCGACATGTTTGTTTAAGAGTTTTTTTGTTCATTAAACTATGATTTTAATGCTATTAAGTCTTGGTCTTATGGATCAAAAAGGACAGTACATTTTTACATAACAATTGTCTAATCTCACTTCACAATCAATCTGTTTTTGCTACTGTGCCTTTAAGACTGTATGTAAATGACATCATTCCATTTGGCTGCCCTATTTTTGTGCCTTATGCAAAAGAAAACATTTTTGAAAAGGGAGATATGTGAGTTGGTAGTTAGGCAATCTCCAATTATTTTGAGCCAAAACTGCATCTCTCTGATCTATCAGAAAACAATGCCTCAGTGTATTTGTAACTGTTCCTCCTTTCAAAGAGAGATTTTTTTTTTGAGGAATATGACTGTTTT
Organism: Nannopetersius ansorgii; assembly: GCA_037974605.1. NCBI lineage: Eukaryota > Metazoa > Chordata > Actinopteri > Characiformes > Alestidae > Nannopetersius > Nannopetersius ansorgii. Next base: position 21,553,659 of record JBBPDE010000040.1, on the reverse strand, counting down.
GAGACATCTGGTTCCTCTCAAACAGCTGGGAACAATTCAGGCTCTGTAGGCTTTAGAACAAGCTACGTTCAACGACACCGACTTCGCTGATCTTCGCAATTTAATTGGGCAGAAATTTGGAAAAATGAATGGAACTCCCTTTTAAGCCAAATCCTACCACTTGGGCTTAATGGTAAAATCCCACTGGCATTCCAGGGTAGACCAAGATGAGGCTTAATCCATGTCCACATACCCAAAAGTAATGCTCCTCAGATATTAACAAAATGATAAATGTAAAGGGTAATGTTTCGAAGACATGTGGAGGAGATGCAATCATCTACACCGTGGTTTGTTAAGTTACATTCCTACCACTGTTGTGAAAAACACTGAAATAAAACTCTGACAAGCCAGAAATTACAACATCGCTACCTCTGGCCAAGTTTCACTCTCCCTCTTTTTTTCCACCACAGTTGTTGCAGGGGTTTGATTACAGCAAAGCCAGGCTCTCTCACTCTTACAAGAAATCGCAGACTGCAGGAAACTTCTCGGCCAGTGCTGGCACGTCTGTACTGACGGACATTCCTGTGCTTTGAGGAATGAAGGGCAGCTGGACGTTCTCACTGGTTCATGCGCTGTTACACTGCATACAAAACCTCCACCTCACATGAAGGCCAAGGGGTTCTTCACAAAACAGGATTTCAATTAACCAGGAAGTAATGGAATTAATTGAACATATTAGATCAAGTATTATCAGTCATATGTATTAGATCAAGCAAGACATGTTTGGTATCAGAGTTCACTTCTTTAGTTGCGCTAGTATTACAAGGCTAATGTAGTTCATAAGTATTGGAGGCTCTTGTTAGCTTTGGACAAAATCCATGCCTGAATCATCAAATGTTGTCAAAGCAAAATTCTGCAAGTTTATACACAATTTAGTGGCTGCGGAGGTTTGAGGTTTGATGTGTAATTGGGCGCTAGAGATCACAGGGGGTGCGCACAATTTTGTCTACACCGAGGTTACCATAATTATATTTGTACACATTAAATTCAACCAATATCTGAGATACAGAGAAGTGTGTGTATAAGTGTTTAAGAACAAAAACCTACAATGCCTGTTTATTTTTGCAAATAAAAGTTTAATCACTTTATTCTTTTTGTCTATGCAGGTAGGAGTTGGGGTGGCGTAGTGGGTAGGATACTTGCCTCTAGACCAAGAGGTCCTGGGTTCGAATCCTACCCCCAGCACACTGCCAATGGGTTCCTGAGCAAGACCCTTAACCCCGAGTTGCTCCAGGGAGATTGTCCCCTGTAATTAGGAATTTGGATAAATTGGATTAGTCGCTTTGGATAAAAGCGTCTGATAAATGCTGTAAATGTAAATGGGGGCTGGCTTGTCTTGGACACAGGTAAGGGGGGCTTCAAGGAAAAACAGTTGGGAACCACTGCTCTAGAGCAGTAAAATACTAAAATGTGCAGCTACTCTTAAGACCAGAGCCTTTGAGACATTCTGTTGGGCGGTCCTTCCTTCCCTTCAACTTTATTAGCAGTGGAGAGTGGGCTACCTCTAGCCTCCCCACAGCTGTTTAGCTGTCGCTTGGAAACAAAGCTTGTTGCCGAACTCGCTCCGCTTTTGGTTGTGTTTGACAGCAAGTAAGCTTCACATTCTAGCAAACCACAGCCAGTTCACGGGCGATGTTTGGACGAGTTATTCTCTCAGTGTCCCTCTCAAACTTAGTGGTTTGGCCTGCAAATGCAGTGATGTGCAAGCTTTCATCTGAAGGAGCAGACGCTTCTCATGATGTAAATGGCAAAGAGCTCCACAGCAGCTCTCCTGGCCAAGAATGTTCCCACGTACCTCTTGGCGCAGGAAATGTCTTGTCCTCATTTGCCCTGCACACACGTTTGCTTAAACATTTGCAGTTGTCCTGTGCAATGGACATGACCAGTGGCCTCACGCTGTGCCCATAACATGCCACATTGCTTTGTTAGTTTATAGAGAAAAGCATCTACACTACTGTTCAAAAGTTTGGAATCACTGGTCATATTAGTAATAAAATATAAAAATAATAATGAACCTAAACAATAGTTTAGTTTATTATTAGCAGTTGGCTTCAACACAATTCGCTCATATCCACTTAAATGGTCTGGGAGAAGCTGGCCAGCTTTGAAGCTGTATTTATTTCATTCACTTCATTCAAACAGTGCAGGACCGTGTCTTTTGTACCCAAGTGTCTCCATGACAGGCCAGCAAATGTCCTCTATTAGTCTGATCTCAGCAGCAGCCATGTTTTCCCTCCAAACGTTGATTTTGCCAGGCGATATGTCCCCTTCATAGGCTAAGTGATACAGATTTGTGGATGCAGCAAACGTAAGCTGGTTTATGGCAGCTGGTGAAACAGGTATGCCGAGAAACTCATGTATCCTCCCTGCAGTCTCCTCAGGGAAATGCACGATATCCTCAAACCTCACCCTGAGATAGGTGTGAGGTGGCAGGTCTGTGCTTGCTGTGAGGCTGGCAGAGGTGTGGGCCAGCCAGAGATGAGCAAGCAGCAGCACGGGGCTCGTAGCTGGCTGGTCAAGAATGTTTCGCAGAGTTTGAAATGCGGAGCCAAACCTTGTGCAGACCTGCACTGCCTCTCTGCTGCTCTGAGTCACAATGTTAAGCAAGTGCTTTTTGATCTTAATGCGAGCATAAAGGCTCGGCTTGCTGTTGTACAGCATCACATAGATCCAGGCCCGGGGGTCTCGCACCACTTGGACTGAGCGAAACGAGCGTCCAATGACCTCGTGAATGAAAGGGAGTTTTAGAGACCAGCTCCCACTCCTCAGGTTCAGGACAGGGCGAGCATTCGGGTAGTACACCAAGTGCTGCCGGAGCCCCCTAATATACTCCGCATTCCAGTCTGCTGCTCCCCTCTCTCTGTACACATTCTCTTCCCTTAACAGTTTCCTGCTTTTTCTCCTGGTTCCTTGAGCTCTGCTGGTTTCACCAACTCCAGTGCTGCTTTTGTAGAGTTGAATGTTCTGAAGGTGCAGCCGGGTGTTGTGCAGCATGGACTTGAACCATCCCTGAATAGCCATGAACTTTCCACTTTGCGCATCCGCCCTGGACCACGCACAAGCATCCACCAGAGAGTCCGGCATGAACCTGGCTTCTGGCATGTGGAGATAAGCAGAAGGGATTCTGAGGTACACAAAATCGGTGCTGTTGTCAAAAAGGTGTTGAAGAATCTCTGCCCCAGAGCCAGGGAGGGATGTCATGACGATGAAAGGGAGGGGGTCTTGTGTGTGATAGGGGATTGAGGTTCTTGTGGCTACTTCATCAGAAACCTGGAGCTCCTGCAATATGCTGGCACAGAAGGTCTCTTCACAGCTTTGGGACATTACCAAAAGTTCCCAAACCCAGAACGACAAAGTCAAAATAAGAATGAACCTGATAAACTTACTGAAAGAAATGTTAAACCTATTCTTTATGGCCAAAAAGGCAACAAGAAAACAGAGATTCCATACTGCTGCGATGCTTAACACAAAGCCAAAGTCAAAAGTGGAATCTCTTTTTTCCTGGCTGGGCAAAGTTTGAACCCCCTGACCAAAATGAATGACCCTGCCTTTGCTCTCTGCTTTTGCAAATCCGGCAAAGCCCAGGTAGCTGTGCCTGGCACCTATATCCTTGTAATTTGTGGCAATGGAGACAGTAGTCTCTGTGTCATTCAGCGTAACAGATATTCTAACTCCATTTTTGCTGTCGTCAATAAACCTGAGGTCTGAAACTTTGACAAAGGGACCATGCATCAGGTAAACGACCCTGCTGACTGAGGTGTCCATGGGAAAAGTCACATTTATGAACTGTGTCCATCTCTTCTTGAACTCTGCGTCCTGCTCCACATCTTGTATCCTGGCCACTGGACTGGCTCCCTGACTGTCCAGCCAGAACATCTTATAATAGGCATCCCAGACGTCCATCAGAGCTCCATTGTACCTGCCCAAAGACCTGTGAGGCACATATTTCAGATCAATGTCCAGGTTGTGGAAAAAGGCACTGAATGAAGTCAGCGGAGAATCCTTCTGCTTTTCCACATTATCGAACACCAGTAAAGTCTGAGAGTTAAGCAGAACAAGAGCCCGGTACACGCTTTTTAATTTCATGGCCGACGAATAGGCCGACACGGCTTCCCCGCTAACAAACAACGTGTCTTCATGTGAAGATGCCGCGATGACCTCGCCAGCACTGTCCCCTACTTCCTCTTCTCCAAATTTGAGCCATTTGGAACACTCCCCAAGCTGCCCCTCCCATGGTTTATTGCACTGAGAGGTGGGGGAGGGGGCAAACACCAGCACATTGTTAAGGTAGCTGTATTTTGGTCCATACAAGGCTTCGGCGACAAATACCTGTCCATTTGGAGCAAAAGTAAAAGAGTTCTGATCTGGGTGTTCGTGGCCAGGGTTAAAGTTATTCCAGCCATCAATCCATGAATAAGGCTTAGCATGTACAATATCAAACACTGCCCGGCCGCCTAACTTCCCTGATTTAAAAGACACGAAGGTGTTGTCTGTGGCATAAGGTAACGCTGCACCGTAAGTCACCACACCCCAGTTTGAAAACACGTGCATACTCGCCTTTCCAAACCCAGCCAGAGGCTTTGGAGAAAGCTTGGCGTCATACCAGACAAACTCAGTATGTAAAGTAGCCCAGCCCTGAGCTGCTGATGGCATCATGGGTGCATCTTTAGGCCGGTGCTTTCTGATTTCTTGAGCGAGCCAGTTTCCAGAACCATTTCTGAGCACGAACGCGTCCAGGAAAACCAGCTGACTTTCCGGCCCGTAGAACCAGTTGTAGTTGGAGTCAGCGATGCCCACCGTTCTTTGAAAGCCAGGGAGCACAGTAGCATAGTAAAACATGAAGTGGCCTTTCAGCCAGTTGTTGTTCTTATTGTCGATGCCAAAATGACGTCCAGCCAAGAAAACATACTGAGTGATGGATTTGGACGAGTAACTGCCATACGCCACACCTTCATCTAGGGAACCATCCACGATATGGTTCAGGAGGAACATTGTCTTTTCCATGTAGTTCACTGCTAGTTGCTTCCACATCATGGTTTCGGGGTGTTTATGCTCTCCGGCCACTATAGCTCCAATAAGAATGGCTAGGATATTTGTAGGCTGGTGGTTCTGTAGGTACTGTTTGCCCCAACCTCTATGCTTAGACAGTTCACAAAGCTCCTCTGTGACAGCCCGAATCTTCTCAAGGTACCGAACCCTTCGCTGAGTATCTAAATAGGTATAAATAAAGTCATAAGCCGTGGCAAAGCCAGTGAGGGAGTGGGCCACTGGAACCTCATCGAGGGGGGCACTACTCACCATCCAGTCTGGATATTCTGACATACGATCCATGTATTTCATTAAGAACTGAGATGCAGCTGTATCCTCAGGTCTAAGTAGACAGTAGAGAGCCAGAGGGGGCAGGTTGTTGCCGTATATCTCATTCCATTTCTTTGCAAAGTCCTCGTGGCTCACTGGCGGGAGGTAGAGAGCTGGGTTCTGAAGCATAATGGTGACAGCAATTTGGATCGCTTTGAAAATGTGTCTGTGTGTAGTGACAGCTTTCTTTTTCAGCCCCTGCACTTCATCCAGATCAAAGTAGAGGTTGGGGTGGACATGCGATGACATGTGCTTTTCCTCCAGGGGTGCATTTTCCCCAGCTAAGGCATATTTGGCCGAGGTGTTGCGTGGAGCATTGGAAGAATAGCCCAGCATCACGAGACAGAACAGAAACCCAGACCTCACTATGCACTCAACAGCCATGATTCAAAAAACAGATGTGGATTTCTCCCTTTTTTCCCCTTTTTCTTTGAAAAGCTCCTCCTTGACAGCACACAACTATGTGTGGATACTACTAGAGAGTAGATCAGTTCCAGCTGACTAATCTCTTTAGTTTTAGGATTTTCACTTGCTTAATGTTCATGTCACCATTGTCACAAAAGGGGGACATTCAGTTATTCAACAATTCACATGTGTTCTTGTTTGATCCACATGTTTTTGAGGATTTGTGGAAAAAAGTCCTTATATTAAAATTCTATAGATACATTTTTTAAAAGTTACCACATACCAAAAGGTCCCACAAGTATAGTGTAACAATTCATATATTTTTTTCTGTTTCAGTCAAATTCGTAGAGTTCTTGATAAAAGTCCATTTACAAAGTAAAAAAAATGTGTGGCTAATGTTGACTGACAAAACAGTTAAAAAAATAATAATATTAATTAGTATTGTTATTATTATTATTATAATAATTATTATTATTATTATAAAAATAAAGAGGGATCTCAAAGGGCCAAAGCAGACCACTTAAGTACAGTCCAGTACCTGAAGTCCCACGAGCAAACAAAAGTAAAAGCAGCTTGCAGAACTTGTGTGTGAAGAGGTGGTCAGAAGAAGTTGATCTTTGTTGGCCCAGTCAGCTGAAGCTGCCGGAGCTCGGGTCCTCTGTGGGATCTGATGCTCCTTGGTGCAGGAGAGCTCTCTATACCGTTAGACCTGCTCCACGGGGAAGCACTAATAGATAAAGTCTGTAAAGTCTCCTCCTCGGTTTGCACGAAGCTGTTCACACCTTGTGTGTTCAAGCATAATCCCCTTAAACCAGTCGGCAGATTCACGCACGGCACGGTGCGGCTGCAGCAGTATGTAAAGCCCCCAAATCCAGACCCGGGCAGCAGGGAGAGAAGCTGCGGCTCAGCCTTACGAGAAAGTTTTGGGGCCGAGCTTCTCTTTGCGTGGGCTTTTAATGCCCACAGTCCCGTCCCCCTTCTCAAATGGCCCCAAGACACTGCAGCTCTTCCGGCCAGTCGGCAGGTGGCGCTGCGACTCGCCATACGGAGCACGTCAGAGTGCGCAGAAGTCTCGCATCTGATCTAACAGCAGGAGCTCATTTTTAATTAATAAATCAAATAACACGCCAATTTCAAAAGCTTTGAAACTGCTAAATATATAGACTATATGGGCAAAGGTGCGTGTGTACTAACAATTGTAGCAGGTATGAAAGTCGTGCTTTATTTTCAAATAAAAATGATATTTTAAAGTTAAGATAAGGGATAAACTTTTTATTAGTCCCACGAGTGCGACATTTGCTATATTTATGTAGCTGTAGTGTATGTATTATATATTTAGCAAAGCATGTAGTAATATATGTGTAAAACATATAGTAATATATAACCTAACTTAATGAGGGTGTTTAATCTAGTAGTATCAAATGCACAAAATGTGTGTAACTAATCCCTTCTTCAAATTATAGCATAGCCCTGCATGACTGGTTCCCAGCACATATTGAGTATTAGACCCAGGTTTTGCTGGTCATCAGTGATGTGTGTTGGACTCCTGGTCACCAGCAAAGCCAGGCAACCAGCAAAAGCAGCACCAGTCAGCATAAGGGGCCGTTCACATATCGCGCCTAAAAACGCGTGGAAAACGCGAGGCGCGTCGCTTTCTCCGGGCGCTTGCGACCCAGAGGCGTCTGTCGTTGCTAAGCAACCATCAGCCACGCTCTCCATTTCCTCCAGGAGCTCCGCCTGGACAACGG
>JBBPDE010000040.1:21527266-21540986 GCA_037974605.1 Nannopetersius ansorgii | reverse complement strand
GAAGCAGGGGGCAGCCAGGAACACAGCGCCCGGGGAGCAGTGTGTGGGGACGGTACCTTGCTCAGGGTACCTCAGCGATGCCTAGCAGTCTTGGGGATCGAACCCGGACTTTCTGGTCGCAGGGCGGATCTGACTCGTTCACTTTCACTTTCTTATTTTGAACCAATTGTAAAATGATCACTGATCAGTTATTCCAGTTAATTTACATTATCCACCATTACCACCGTCTTATTTTTTCTATATCTTATATTTTCTACAGTGCTAAGAAGGGGTGTAAGGTGATGAAGGACTACATGCACATACACACACAAACAAGTCTCCATCCTGGGTTTTGCTAGTGACACCTGCACATGATAACCTGCTGGTCTTAATAGCACTTTTGTGGCCGATATTCATGCAAAAAGGCATCCTTCTAATTTTTGCTTCATCTTGTTTATGACTTGTTTTGTTCAGATGTTCAGTTCAGGTTGACTTTAATTCAAGACTTTATCTTTTAATTGTCCAGATAAAAGGTGTCTGGTGTCTCTTTTTACAAGATTTTGATTTATTAAAGCTTTTGTACTGTATTAGAATGTTGAAGTCATTATAGATTTCAATTCATTCATAAGAATAAATAAGGGGAAAACGATCGTTCTGTTGGATTTAGTTTCCAGTATTCGGTAGGCTGGTTTCCCGGACAAGCGTTAAGCCTAGTACTGGACTCTACAGGATTTTGAATAGAGATTTTCCATTAGTCAGTGACTAGGTTTAATCCCTGTCCAGGAAACCAGCCCTTTGTTTTCAGGCATTTGTAAGATGCTTATTTCTGGAGGGATAATTGTGTCTTTCTCCTGTTACATTCTACTCATTATTTACAGTCATTGGCTCTGTGTCCCCGTAATCTATACGGAGACTTTGGTCTTTCGTCTTCCATTCTTGCCCCTTTTGTGTCTTTTGTCTTGAGGGCATGCATGACCTCTCTGTGCCGTGTCCTTCCGAAAGCAGGTCAGAAATTCATTAACAATAGATAGACTGGAACGTCTTCCCTAGTTTAGATCACTCTGAGATCGGGGCTCTTGAAGAACTGTCCTCGCTTCTCCTTTGACCTTGTTTTTGGGTGGGAAAGATTGTCTGTACCTTGGGGCTAGTGGCTGGTGTCTGATCATTTCAAAGCATTTCAAAAATTGCTTCAGCCAAAGATAACATTCCTTGGAATGAAAGAAAAAAATCTAGGAGCCAGATAGGAGGATAAAGTCATGTTCCTAACTTGTTGCTTGTTATGTAACCAAAATCCAAACCCTTGGGTTTTGTGTCCTTTAAAATGAAATGACATATACCTTCTACAGCGATTGAACTACAGTGGTACCATGACTTACGAGTTTCATTCGATCCACGACGGAGCTTGTAACCCAAATTACTCATATGTCAAATCAATTTTCCCAATTGAAATGAATTGAAATGCCATTAATCCGTTCCGGACCTCCAAAAAACACCACATTATTTTGTTTTTAAATAAGAAAAATGTGCTTTTATATTGTGCTTTACAAAAACACAATACAATAGAATGTACTGCAATAACTCAAGATTCTCAAACCAGCCCTGACTGGCTTTGACCGGCGGCCCGATGCCTCGTTCACTGAGGCGCCTGGGTCTGCTGCAGCAAATCGGCGTAAACGGCTCGAGTCTTCTCGCAGATTATCACCTCCATTACGGATCTCCTGCGAGCTGCTTCTCTGTCAACCACACTGTCAGCAGCTTTTCCATGTTTTCATGGATAGTTGTACGCTTTTTTGAGAATATTTTGATTCGCCAAGTCGACTCCATGCACACCTTGGTCATGATTTTCTAATTTATTTCTTTAATTCATTGCACATCATCTGCTTCTTCTCAGCACTGTCCTTCGCACTCAATTTCTTTGCACACATGGATAAACAAACTTTTGCAAAATTACTGCAAGCATAAATGCTGGTAACCCGAATTGTAGCTCTCAACTAAGGAAAGGTAGTTGAGGTCAAGGTACCACTGTACCACTATTGAATTCCTCATTCCTACACCCCTAATGCTTTTTGACAGTCTGGTGAAGCATAAACAGTCTATTGACAGTCTGGTGAAGCATAAATGGAGATGCTGTGACCTCCTATCAAGATAGAAGTGTGCATAAATAAAACTTTAAATAATCTGTTATGGAAGGTTTTAGCCCTTGTGTGCCAAGTTTGAAGCCAATCTCAAAATTTGTACTAACTTGAGTGTTCAGTTCATTTCATTTTTGCTTATACAGGGAGCCAGAGACAGTCATTAAATCATACTTTGTATGTATCAGTTAGAAGTAACTCTTTCTATAAAGACCTGAACTTGAGACCAGCCTTTTATTTTCTGAGTTTTAGCACGTTAGCTTTTTGCTAACCTGTTCTAACCTGCCTTCTGTAGTGAATACAGGTTATATCCGGTTACAGAGAATATAAAGATGAAACCAGTTTATATAAGCTATTTTAGCTGCAGCCAGGGTCATTCTCGGGGCAGTTGTTCATCTGGTTGCATTTTATGGGCACAGATTCGACTATAAAAAAGACTTTTAAAAGCCGTGATTAAACTTGGAGTGAGCACACCGTCTTTGACTTCTATGAAAGCAGTAGAGTGACCATTTGTCATAGGTGAACACACCGCATCACACACTGTGAGCAGCACAAAATTCTTTCTCTGCGTTTAACCCATTCACCTAAGTGAAGCAGCGGGCAGCCTGGAACACTGTCTGGAGAGTAGTGTGTGGGGATGGTACCACCAGCAGTTCTGGGTTTTTAATGCACGACCTTCTGATCACAGGGGCAACTCCCTAAACGCCAGGCTTAATGAATGGTGTCTCCACAAGACCTTTAAAAGTCTATTATGGTATGTGGTACCAAGAAGTTAGCAACAGATCCTTGTGAGGAGTGAAGTTGTGAGGTGAGGCGACGCCTCCATGGATCAGAACAGTTTGTCCAGCACATCATACAGATGCTCGACTGAATTAAAATCTGGAGACTCTGGAGGCCAAGTTAACACCTTGAGCACTGTCATGTCCCTCAGACCACTCCTGAACAATGTTTGCAGTGTGGCAGGTTGCACTAAACTGCCCGAAAATGGCCACTTCAGGATTACTGCACTGAAGGCGTGTTCTTGGTCTATAACAATGTTTAGGGAGGTGGTACATGTAAAAATAACATTTTTTTTTTTTTTTACATGTACCACAAAAACAGGTTTTTTAGCGGAACATGCGCGTCACACTGCCTCTATGGCTTGTCTTTCACCCATAGTGCCTCCTGGTGGCATTTTTTTCAGGTAAACAACACATCCACCCCGGTGTTCATCTCCTGTCATCACTCTGTGGTCCAGTTCTGATGCTCATGTTCTGGTTGTAGACGCTTGTAGCACTGCACAGGTAGCATGGGCACTAGGTTGTGGCTACTCAGATCCTTACACTTGCCCAATTTCCTGCTTCCAACACATTAGCTTCAAGAACTAACCTTTCGCTCACTACCTGATATATCCCACCCCATTGACTGGCGCCACTGTAACAGGATAACCAATGTTGTTCACTTCACCCATCAGTGGATTTATTGGTATGGTCCAGTGTATACTTTTTATTGACTGTAAGGCAGCACCACAGCTCTTTATGTGTTGGTTATTTTTCTGGTTTCCTGTCTCTTAGGGCTATTTAAGTACCACATAAACTGTCCCCTCTGCAGAATGAATGACCAAAGCTAATCTTATCCCTGCATCATCATCAAGCTACCACGTTTAGATATAGGTTTGATGACCAAAAGTTGGCAGACCACGACTGTGTTGCATGAGACGAAAGTCCAACTTAAAGTAGTAACTTTTTATTTATTTATATATATTTTTTTTACATAAAATGAGTTTCCAGTGGCCTCTCTTGGCCAGCTGTGAAAAGCAGCATTCTCGTAAAGCTTGCCCCTCTGTGTATGTGCACATTTGTCTATAAATGGATCTCCAGTTCAAACCGTGGACTCCGTGCAGGGGTTGTTTTGGGCTCTCTATTTTTGTGATGCCGTGCTCAGTGTTTGTACAACAGCATGTCTGCTGAAGCTACAGAGCAAAAGAGAAAGAGCATGGGAGCGGGATAGAGAGAGAGGGTCTGTGTGTGTGTGTGTGTTTTTTTTAATTTTTTTTTACAATCGTGCCATTGTTGCATCTCTCTGAATGGGGGTGGAGGGCCCCTAGCACTGACGAGTGGTCTAAGGAGATCTTTGTTTAAATAAAAACCCAGTGAGGAGCCGCAATAAACCTCAGGACATGAAGTTTATTGGGCCTTAACCCCCCAAAGTCACTACCAAACCAGGGTGTACCCAGCGGTGTGAGGGGATGTAACACGGACCATTTGTTTGGTCCATATAGACCAACAAGCTGCTCATTTACCACCTCTGTGCTGCCATGTGTGTGCAACGACACACACCCACACTTCTATCCATCCACAAGCAAGACCTACAGCTGGAATGCGACTTAATAAAGCCTACGGGTTCATGTTTCCCCATGTTTGCCCTGTTAAAAATGACAGCAGGCTGGTTGCAACTCCTCCAGTAAACAAAAAGTCTAGGCTCTGACAAACAGGAGCTCGGTTTATACTTCTCTATCAGTTTTAAACACCGTGCAATTTACATGCCTATATTCCCACTCCAAGCTGAATAAACTTGAATGCTTATTTAATTTAAGCATATCAGGTGCTTTTGTGTAAGATCAAGAGAGGTTGTGGCCTAAGATCAACACACTATATCAAGGTGTGCGTAATCATTAGGTAACTTCATTTCCTCAGACAAAACGGGCAAAAAAAAGAGATTTGACTCAGAAATGTAAAAAATTGTAAAAGGTCTTTCAAAGGGAGGCAGCAAAGGGAGGAAACTATTTGGTTGTGATTGCAGAACCGCCAAACGTTTTGTTGCAAATAGTTGACAGGGTCACAAGAAAGGTGTTTAGGAAAAAAGACGCAAAATAACTGAAGATATGAGAAGAATCAAACGTGAAGCTACCAGGAGCCCATTGTCCCATTAACGCCGACCTACCTGGAGTGCCTAGAAGTACAAGTTGTTCAGTGCTCAAAGACATGGCCATGGTAAAGAAGGCTGAAACCTGACCACCACTGAACAAGTTGAAACATCAAGACTGGGCCAAGAATCTTGCATATTTCTGAGACAGATATTTCAATGGTTTTATGGACTACCGAGATGACAGTCACTGGATGGATGGACCTGCAGCTGGTTATTTAGTCTGGAAGCTTTGGGTTTTTCAAACTATACAATTCGTGGCCTAAACTACCATCTCCATGCTTCCCCACCCCCAGAGCTGTTATTTATGTTGGTCATTCCCAATACGCTTTGTAGTTAAACTGAGGAGGTGAATTGATTGAGATGTAATGGCATTTTTTCTTTTAGCCAATGGGACTCACACCCAGACACTGATGCGAATGACAGGAGATGTTTTTCATACACTTATCAATGTTTATCAATAAATCATTTGATTTTTCAAAAAAAAAGCTAGTCCCCATCTTAATAATTATTTAGAATTATATACTGTTTTAAAACACATTTGCCTTTTAACTTCAATGTTTGTTTGATTAATTGAATTTCATGGATTTCTTGACAAATAATATTAATTTGTAACATTTAGTTTAATGTTTAAATTAAGAAAGTCAAAATGAGCAGTGCATCTCCCATAATATGTTGAACGGTTCAGAAAATGAACCATTTTGGTCACCAAACATGGCTTGGTTAATTAACTACATTTGTTATTCGTTGACTAGAAACACTCTTATAATAGAACCTTAAAGTGCAAGTTGCCTCAGTTGCTGTCTTTTTAAGTAAAATGTAGTGAAATGAGTCAGTTATTTTCATCACTAATTAACTCGAGATAAAGCAATCACACCTTAATATGGAGAACTAAGGGAGATTTCTATTGTCTCACTTATGTATTAAATCGTCCATCTTAATGTGAAATGCCACCTCTGGCATGTTTAGACACCACTAGCAATTTTACATGGAAAAACCGTGTTTTTGATCTTCAGATATCTCACTTGGAGGTGCTTTTAACCCCCACCCTGCACCATAAAGCTTCCTCAGTTAAGCAGAGAATCATAAATGTTCTTCCAGGTGGCGTTTGATGTGTGAAGTGAAAATGGAAATGAAGGCAGCACTAACACGTCAAGTGTGATTGGCTTGTAAGTGTTATTTATTATACTGAGCTGTTCCGATCGGCACTCGCTGCTTCACGTCTGTCTGCGTCCCACTCGGGGGAACGCCAGCAACTGAGATCACACGCCACTTTCTCACCACACACACATTGTGAGACATTTTGTAATCGTCGTTTTCAGAAGGACTGACAAATGTGCACCGCTACGAGTTCACTCCTCAAGGAATCTTCTTCGGCACTCAAATCCTCATAAGATACACCCCATCTGTGCTTCTTCTAGGGTTTTGTAGTCGTATACGTCAATTAATTGACCTAAACTGACCTGTGAATGTGTGGAGCTGCAGCAAAAATCTCTGGCTGTTTTACTACTTTTTCAATAAAATCCTCTTATAGGGATTAGAAATGTTATAATCCTAAATAATATAAATGAAGATATCTAGAAAAAGATATCAAATATGAAGATGTGGACTTCTATTAACTTGTTACTGGACTGACCATTTTTTGTCGTGCAATATCTTGACAAGCAGTTTTGCTTATACTTTCTATAAAAGTGTTTCTTTTGTTTTATGTGTTAAGACTACCTGCATTTTGAGCTACTCTAAGTGAGCAATAGCTAAAATAAGTGATGCAATAACAAATATCTATATTTGTAACATGTAGTTATTTTTACTTCTCTAGAAGAGCTGTGTGAACAGGTTTTTAAAATGACCTGATGGCGTTTTCGCATGTGAAATGTTAACAGAACAAGATTTTAATCTTACTAACCCGCTGAGTATGGACCAATGTGACAAGACGAGCTACTGAATGCTCAGTCATTTTTATTAACAGAACCTTTACACCTTAGAATATTAGAGAGACTAGCTTTGGTGATGTAACATGGTGAGCTTTAGTGCTGTTTGTAAAGGAAATATTAGGTGTGTCCTAAATCGTGCATTTATGCGAGTGCACTGAAATGTAGTGCGCACTTGGCACTTCCTTCTGTAGTGCACACTACAGTGGATCAGTGCTGTCCTAAACGAAACACTAACGTTTTGCACTTAGCGGAAAGGACGGACTAACATTTGCTCGCGATTCTTCAGCCACCAAAATATCTGCCGGTTTTACCACAGTGTACATCATTACAATAATTTTATTAGCGTTACTTACCTTTACACGAACCAGTTGCCTCTGCTTGGGCTTGCATTTCACTGTTTGCCGCCATTATTTAAATCGAAAACATGTTGAATGTCCCGCCCCCTCCGCTACATGGTCAAAATGGCGTCCGTCTAGTGTGCATAGTGTCCGTCGTTCCGCACTGTGTTTTCTGGCCGTTTTCAGTGCACCATCAGGGTACTTTCAGTGCCCTGAGTTTTAGCTTATTTTCCAGTGTGAACGCACTACGCACTAAAATTGCACGCTAAAAATTTTTGGACGCGCTGATTGGCTCATTCTGATCAGTTAAGTTTGCTGTCTGTTGTGCTGCTTCAGAATCTGCACAAGGAGGTTTTCTTCACAAGTGATCGTTGTGCTTCAGCTAAGTCAAACTTGGACATGTTGTGTGTGTGATCTGCTTTATCCCTCTAAACTGTGCTTAGTTTTGAATTTTCCTCTACAATTGTTCCTTATATATATCCCTATGTGTTCATGTAGGTGTAACCATGTAGGTGAGGCGCAGTTCTCTTCAGGTTGACCTGTTCTTGCATAATAAAGAAAATGTCTAACTCAACAGTCATAGAAACATCATTCTGTTTAAACTCAACAGGAAGAATGCTATAATGACCATGTTTTTTAGAGGCATGTTTTTCTTTTTGCCTTGCAGGTTCATGGGTGTTTGTGTGCAGGAAGGTCAGCTCCATGCCCTCACAGAGGTAAGAGGCTCCAGGCAGGAACCGACATGCTTCCATTACCACACAGACAGCACTCACCTGTCAGACCAACTAGCTTCAGGACCCACCACACTTCACTGAAGCTGTTTATTTACCAGGCTGTTTCGATGCCATGTGGCCACTACATCTTATATATATGTTGTCCCTTCACACTCAGAGTTTTGTTTGTTTTTTTATTTAATTGTGCGCTTTCACCCCAATATTAGTCATGACTAGTTCCAACCTCAAGCATTATTTTCAATGCTACATTCAGTGCTTCCAGTGCTGTGAAGCACTTTCACATTTTTCATTCAACTGTCTTTGGTTGTTAGACAGCTTGGGGCACTTTAATTGCTCATTCAGTTTCATCAATGTGATGAGTAGACGGAGGACCCTCCTGTCCACCCAGAGAAGGAGGGGCCATTTGTGTTCCCTCTGACTTCCAACCGTGGATGGCTGTGGCATATCAGGGTTAGCAAACCCCCACTGAGACCACCCCTTAGAGAGCTGTGCCACTTTAAAGCCCCCCCCCCTTCAAAATGTGTTGAAGTGATGCCATTGGTGTGAACTTTTCTTTGTAGCACCGATGGCTTAGTGATTGAGTAGCACAAGTAATCAGATTAAGCCTAATCCGAATTTGCATTTTGGAGCGGAATAATGTGGTAATTTCTAACATAAGTCTAGAAGCTGGTTGAATGCTGTTGAGTAAGTTTGGGAAAAAATGCATTTAGGACATATATGACTTAAACTGAGTTACACCTTTCCATAATTTATGCTCCAATAACATTTACCTACTTAATTAATTCTTACTTTGCATAATAAACCATACTGTAAATTCTTCTACTTACTTACAGTAAGATGCAAACACCAATGGACACATTTATATCCACAATGCATGTATTTTCACTGTCAAAAAAATACTCTAACAAGAAGGTGGAGGTAGCTCAGTGGGTCGGATACTTGCCTCCAGACCAAAAGGTCATAGGTTTGAATCCTACCTTCAGCACAACCACTGGGTCCCTGAGCAAGACCCTTAACCCTAAGTTGCTCCAGGGAGACTGTCCCCTGTAGTTAGGAAATGGAAGTCGCTTTGGATAAAAGCGTCTGATAAATGCCGTAAAAATGTAAATCTCCAAAATGGCAACTTTACAGCAGAAGGCCCAAAATATGTTTTTTACTTCTACTGTAAATTAATGTAAAGCATTTTATTACGTAATTCTGAAGTGTATATATCATCCCATTGCTCATGAAAGTGTCACAACAAAAGATTCGGCTGCAGCATTAAAATATTGCGGCAGCTGGTGGCCTAGTGGTTAAAGAGTTAACATGCAATAAGAAGGCTGTGGGTTTGAATCCCAACGCTGGTGAATAGATTAAATGCAGTGAAAGAATGTCATACTGTTTGCACTGTGGGGTGTACCGTTCATGCGTTCCTATAAGAATCTAAAAATAAAACCAAAATAAAATAGATGCATTATATATATGTATATGCATTTTTTCTTCAATAAAAATAGTATTATAGCATTTTTTCAGTAAAATAAAACTGATATTAAAGCATGGTTTGCTCAGTTTGTCCAGTTAAATCAATTTTTAATAAAACCGATTAACCAATTAATCGTCCAAATAACTGGTGCGTTACTTAATTACTGATATAATTGATGGTGACAGCCCTAGTTCCTGCCTGCATCTCGGCTCAGACCGGGCTGTGCTCCTGGTGATTGGCAGCTAAATATAAACGCTACTGCTCTGGCATGTGATGCTGTAGGAGTGGAGTTAATTAAAAGTTAGCTGTGTGTGTGGAGAGGGGATGAATAGGAGTAAGGGGGAGGCAGCAAAAAACAACAATGGAATGTAACCTTCAAACATGCAAGTGTGCGCATGTCCTCGGGGGCTGAAGCCGTTTTTTGAAAAACAGCACAGGAATGCTAGATATTAGGCCTAAAAGTGAGGGAGGTATTGGGCAGTGTTTTCATGGCATCGTCAGTTGCACAACATAATCCTGAGGAACGTTATTGTTGAGAATACAGGATTTGTCAGATCATTAGATGGTCAAGTCTCATATCTACAGTATTACTTCCTTGCTGTCACAGGACAGCATTATCCTGGGTCAGCTTAAGCTACTTCCCCAATCAAGCGCAAAAAGAGGAAAACATTTCTGCATAGGTAGAGCTGTGCAGAAGTCGCTTTTTGTTGGGACAACGTTTTGTTTTAATATATATTGTAAATAATGTGGCTAGAATGGTGTAGGTTTTCATGTTTCTTCTTACTTGCTTTATATGCAAATTAAATAGTAGAACCAAGATGGACGCTGCTTTTGTGTTTTTGTAGCTTTTTAATAATGGTTCATTAGTGTAGGCCATGGCCTTGGGGTCATAATACCTGCGTTAGGGTTGTACAGTATGAACGGAATCAAGGTCAGTTAAATCCAGTTTGAGTTTATTATCGGACATAGACACAAGTATACAGATTAAGCCCTTTTGCCTGTTCTCAGGTGGATAAGAATATATACAAAATAATTCCAGTATTTAAAATCCACATGCAGTGTAACAAGGGCTTAAAAAGGTGTCGAAGTTAGCCTTTTGGTTGACAAAAAGTGCATAGGTGTATAAAGGTTAGCTTTATATTACAAAAAAAACATTCGAAGATAGCTTTACAATAGAAATCAGAACCACAAAAAGCAATGGAATGAAATACACCAGTAACAGGTGTTCGTTACTAGTAACGGTTCACGTTTGAAGCAGAATACACTAGTAAAACATACAGAAATTGAGAATTATTTTGCCCAAAATGTTACATGTTTTGCATGATGCAATTAATTAGATTGGTCTAAATCCCTAAAGAAATAATTCTAGGACATTGAAGTTTGGTCAGATCTTGCTCATACCACAAAAAATGAATGTTAGACTTATTCTACAAAAAAGTGTGCAAACGTTAACATTATAGTGTATAATGTGCAAATGATAGCCTTACAGTAGAAAGTGTGCACATTTTACCCTTACAGTAGAAAAGTGTGCAATTCGTCTTACACTATAGAAGTGTGCAGATGTTTGCTTTACGGTAGAAAAATGAGCCTTATAGAAGCAAATATATGCAGTCGTTAAAAATATGAAAACATTAGTGTTACTGTAGAAAAGTGTGCAAAAGTTAGCCTTACAGTGGAAAACTGTGTTAGTCTTGTAGTATAAACTTTTGCATACTTTTATAGTATATTATACTACAGTGTGCAAATGTTAGCCTTACAGTAGAATATGTGCAAACTTTGGTGTTATCGTACCAGGCGCAAAAATGGCAGAAAGCTGCTGCTTAAATCTGCCGTGTTCCCATTTCCATTGTCTGCAATAAACCGTTTCACTGAAATGTATCACAGTGTTGAACTGGAGCCTTTTGTGTGCTACCCTGTTTTTATCACTCTATAAAACATACACATGCACTAATTTCAGATCAGTAAGTACTTCCTAATGATTTTCTTTATAATGGTAAGATGTGTCGAACTAAATAAACAAGTAAATAAATAAACAAGTAAATAAAAGCAAAAACATACTTAATTTAAATGAAAAGGTTGATTACATATTGTAGCATCAGTACTGCAAAGGCCAATATCACAAATAATTAACAATTAATAAAGAATTGACAACAGTTAATCATTAATTGACGACAGTAAAGAATTAACTGAGCAGCCCAGACCTTATATATAAAGACTAAAGGGGAAATATTCTAGTAGAGAGCAAAACACCAATTCGCTATTCACCAATTCCTATTTTAATTTATACACCTCTGTCCGTGTGTGTGTGTCCGTGTGTGTGTGTGTGTTGTCCAAACAGATAAGCACGTACTATTGATCATTGTTATTTGAAAGGGACTTACTAGCGACTGATTGGGTGAACGAGTTTTAGCACCTGTGTGTTGAGTAACAATGTAATTTATTATCAGTGTCTGTTCCTGTGTGAACTGGACCCCCCAAGTAAACAGGAGGAGCGACAGAAAGCACGCCATGTGCTGCTTTGTCTGTAATCTACACCCCGGGTCTTAACCTACAGCCCACCACAAACAAGCCCAAGCCTGTCATCCATAATGCTAAATACCTGGAAGCACATCCGACACCTGGGCTTTCTCTCAGTGGGAGCCGAGGACTCGTACCAGTAGATTTCCCTTCAAATCTAAATCTAATAAGTCTAATCAGCTGCTGTGTCTTCAATTACATATACATACATATTACATACATATTACACATTACTTACAATTACATTGACATATACATATATACATTTTCATTTCAAATACAGCTGCTGGTTGGTGAAAGTTGTAGGATTGATTTCCAAGACTGCTAGTGGCACTCGGGTACCTATGAGCGAGGTACTGTCCCCACACACTGCTCCCTGGGCGCTGTGTGCCTGACTGCCCCCTGCTTCACTTGGCGAATGGGTTAAATACAGAGGAAGAGTTTCGCGCTGTTCACACTGTCTACTGTGGTGTGTTCACGTATGACAGAATGATCACTTTACACTTTCACGCATATCAATTTTAAATTAAGTAACACTTGCATAACTGGAATGAGTGTAATTGCTTTATCATCGCTGTTGTAGCAAAACCACATACGTTCAAAATTAATAACTGAACAGTGAAGAGAGGAAAAAGGCTTCCTAGTATTAATATAACTAAACATAAAATGTATTGTAAGACAATAGAAAGTTATTTGCAATATAATGTAATGTAATACAATTTTGTACCATTTCTGTTGGTCCAGACATTACATATTCGTACATTGACAGCTGGCACTATCTGGTGTAACAGCTGGTAGCAATTGTTTCCACTCTTTGGGAAGAAAATGTGCTATAACAGGCTACCACTATACTGGGATCTCATCCCAAAAAGAGACCAGTCTTTGATTGCAGACATTTGAGAATCACGAGTCTGGCTTTGGAACTCAAGTCAGTTTCACAAGTTGTCAGTGTTTGTCACACATCTGTTTATAATCCAGGGTTTATTTTTCCACTGTAATTTTGAACTGATTTCGAGAGAAAAAGTATGAAGAACGGAAAAACTTGTGGAAATGAGGATGGCTTCACATTTAAGTATGAGTTTTCATGTTTAGTATTGATTGCACTAAAATTTAAATAGGTGTTCAGGTTTAACTTTTTTGTAGTTTAACACTGAAACTGTGAGGCCTGTGTAACTAACGAACACCAGACACCAATAGTCAACAATAAACCTTTCTACTGGCTCAAACTGCATCGAGATCTTGAGTAATGTGCTCAGGACTTGTCAGGGTGGTTTAGGACACAGTATGTATGACTTTGTGATATAAAAATGACTTTAGGCAGACAATACCATAGCTGGCATGCACAGGGTAGTCCATTTTTCTCCATTTATGAGGGTCGCTGTGGCAAAAGCTGATTTTTAGATCAGTGCTCTTATTGTGGTTTGTGAAAACAGACCCTGTTGTTCAAATTGGATTCCATTGTAGCATCCACATTTGTTTATGGGGCTAATTTTACCACTTTTCTTGAATGGTATGCCAACAGAAATATGTATAAAACATACTCTGGTGATGTTTCGTCACAATCTGAGAACTCAACATTTGGATAGAAAAACTTCAGATTCTCTGCATACATTTACATTTACGGCATTTATCCGACGCTTTTCTCCAAAGTGACTTCCATTCCCTAACTACAGGGGACAGTCTCTCCCTGGAGCAACTTGGGGTTAAGGGTCTTGCTCAG
>JBBPDE010000040.1:21505091-21522913 GCA_037974605.1 Nannopetersius ansorgii | reverse complement strand
TGTGTGGGACGGTACCTTGCTCAGGGTACCTCAGCGGTGCCTAGCGGTCTTGGGAATCGAACCTGGACTTTCTGTTCTCAGGGCGAATGCCCTAACCACTACGCTACTATTCACACAGTTAGCATAATGTTAACTGCAGAATTTGAGAAGCGAGTGGATATACTAGCTCAGGTGTGGTATAGATCGGGTTTAGTCTTCAGTTCCATACCCATGCAAAAGGATGGGCACTATTTATGCTACAGGTATTTAAAATACCTATTTCAATTACAAAATAGGACTTTGTATTTTTTATTTGATAGTGCTGAAAAAATGCTTATTTTGTATCAAAAATACTGTTGTTTTTTATAGTAGTGTACTGTGAAATACACTGAGACATTTCCATCATAAAATGCAAATGACCATGAATTGCCTTTGAATGGTCATTTGCCCAGACTTGTCGAGATCAGCATGAAGATTGATCCAGCGGGTAGATGTGTAGGTTGCCTGCCTTTTTTTTTTTTTTTTACCAATTGGCAGAATATTCTAGCAAACTAACTCATGTAGTGGCCCTCGTACTTAAAGTAAGCATAGTTACAGGAAAAGCATTTCAGAATTGTTGTACAATGTGTTGTAATGACCCAAGATGGTGTGAAGACACATTTTATGCCTTATTATCAGTAACAACATTGTAATGTATCATTAAACAACAGACTGTCAAAACATCCACCACAGAGTCTCTTCTCACAAACTCTAAGTAGTTTATTTTGATGTATTTGAGGGTGTTTGGTGTCTTATTTTAAAATAACCAACACTTGGTGGCCTGGTGGTTAGGGAGTTGCCCCTGTGATCAGAGGGTTGTGGGCTCAAATCCCAGGACTGCTAGTGGCACCACAGACGTTCCCTTGAGCAAGATACCGTCCCCAGGTGCTGTGTTCCTGGCTGCCTGCTGCTTCACTTGGTGAATGAGTTAAATGCAGAGGAATAATTTCAATGTTCACACTGTGTGCTGTGGTGTGTTCACATATGACAAATGGTCACTTGCCCATGCTCTCATTGGGTGAAGGGCACTTTGTGCCATCCGTCATAAGAACTGATACCTGGGCTGTTATTCTTTGGTAATGACAGACATTTTCCTTGCATGTGTTTTAGATGGACCCAAAGCTCAGGCCCTCATTCCCTGAAATAGTAAAGAGGCTGGAGGACATTCAGAGGTGCCTAAAAGCTGAAGAGTCTGAGAGGGAGAGGCTCCACCTTCCAACAGAGATTGAGAAAAAGCCCATCCCCAAAGGTGTGTATGGGGCTGAGGACAGGACTGACACAATGAAGGACAGCACAACAAAAACTAGCTGTTTTATATAATAAAGTGTTGTTAAAACAGTTTTTTTGGGTGCACCAGTCTTTAGTTTACTGTATGCCAGTTCTCAAAGACTGGTCCTCAGGGCTTCCTAATAGGTCCACAATCTCTCCATGCATTGAGCCAATAGGGGGCTATAGAGACCAGTTTGAGAACCACTGGAATAATCAATAAGCAATACTTCGAATACCCATTAAGACTGCTTTGGTCAGCCATGAAGTAGCATTGTAAGTGAAAAACGGTGTACATGCATCAAGTGGGAGTCCATACAGCAAAGGCCCCCATGGCTGGAATTCTGCTATTTGACACCGGAGTTCCGTGTAAGAGCTCTGCTGCCGTGGTCTTGGAACGAGGAAGCTGTAAAACATGCAGGACAGTCTGTGTCCTCGGCCAGACGTGTCGTCAAGCTATCCTCCCGCGTCTTTTGTCGGTCAGCTGTAGGCTCCACTTACCTTCTCTATTTTACAGCCCCATGCTCTGATTTCCTCTGGCAGATAGTCATGGCCAGGGCACAAACACAGGGTAAACTTTGGGCACAAAACAAGATCTCAAGTGGCTTCCCAGGTGACTTTAGCTCTCTCAGCGGATTCCCAATCAATCATTAAGCATCGCTTCATTTCTATTTTTATTTCAATTGCTGGAACATTTTGCCACTTGCAAAGACCAGAGTTTGTTTTGGTTGTGCTGTTCAGCTGATTTCAGCAGAACTTCTCTCTGGCTGTGGTCTGACAGTGTTCTGTTATGATCTGAAATAGGGCGATATTACAGTGCTGCTTTTTGTGTTGCAATGTTTTCAGTGCAAGAACCTCCCTCTGAATAGCATGAAGCTCACCCCAGTGAAACTGTGGTTTGTGTGGTAGCAACACCAGTATTGCACTTTGCCTTCACTTTGGGGTCGACTCCAGCATGTCTTCAAAAACATCTCTCTGGCGCCCTCTGGTGTAGGATTACAGCTCAGCTACAACATTAAAATGACTGACAGCTGAAGTAAATAACATTGATTATCTTGTTACAGTGTCACCTGTCAAGGGTTGGGCTATATTAAGCACTAAGTGAACAGTCAGTTATGTGTTGAAAGCTAAATGTGTCGCCACTCACTTTTGTCAATGGTCAAAAAGATAGGACTGAACCATTGTGGATTATTCTTCACCCTTTCCCACTTCCCTTTAGGTGACAAGTTCCAAGGCATAAAAAGGTTAAACCCTCTGGGCCTCCAGGATGACAAGATCCCACCCAAGTCGCCCCGTCCGCGCCGCAACATATGGCTTTCTCGCAGCCAGTCTGACATCTTTTCCCGCAAGCCAGGCCGCAAGACCAACGTCCAAGACACTCACTACAGCCCTGGAACACGGGAATCCTCACGGGGGGTCCCTAAGGTCAACCCCTTCAGTGCCCGGGAGGACCTGAAGGGTGGTAAAATCAAATTCTTTGACATGCCCAGCAAGTCCGTGTTCTCCCTAATGTTTGACCTGCACTCACCTCATGGCACCCAGAGCACATCCCAGCCTCAGCCGAATGCCAGCAGTGGCGCTGTATGCGGTGGGTCAATGGCTCCATGGCCAGAACTGTGGCAGCTGCCCGGCCGGCAGTGCCGCTCGCTGCCCGTCTCACCTCAGCCGGCTCTCACCGAAGCTTTCTGTGCGGCCAGGAGTGAGACTACAGAGGCCAGGCCCAAGGTGCTCAGCGGCTGGGCCAAAAAATACACAGTGATGGAGATCCCACCATACAGGCCAAGAGCCGAGAAAGAGGAGGAGCCAGATGAAGAGGAGGGTCCAGAAGTGGAGGGGGAGCCAGAGATGAGCCAGTCGTGTCCTGCCTGCACGTACTGGCCAAGGACAGAGAGTGGGGTGGAACCAGATGAGGGGGCGGAGCCCGATGATAACTGGTCATGCCCCGCCTCCACTGACACTGAGGCAGAAGCCATGGACTGCTCTAGCAGCAGAGGCAGCCCCATCGACGACCGAGAGCAAACCCTGGGCTTGGTCCAGATTCAGAACAGAAATGGACAGCCACTGCCCTGCGAGGACATGGAGGCAGAGGATCAAGAGGACATGTTGACCTTGTCCTCCTCGACCAACAGGAACTCTCTTGGTCTGAGCGTTACCATGGAGCCGCAGGAGCTCCGCCCCATCGTCCTCGCACCCTGCCGGGCCTCAGGGACACCTGACCTCCTGTCCCGCTGCGACATTTAAAAGGAGCTGCCTCAGAAATCGTCCTCAAAAGACTGTCACACTGCTCACAGCAGTCAGGAACGATGGGGTTTACACAAAGGCGGATGCCGTGCACATAGTTTTTTCGTGATTATATTTAATACACTTAAAGATGTACATTTTCTTTTGAAAAAAAAAAATCCCTCCTAACTTAAGCACATGTGGGTTTTTAGGGGGGCTGAAAAGAAGCGCGATGTGTGAATCACCGATCCAGACTGTCCTAACAGGCCGTCACATAGATGAGAAAGAATAAGCTAACGCTGAATACGGCTAATGGGTTGTTACAATCTACAGGTTTGTTTGAATGTACTTTGGACACCCTTCGCGAGCACTATGTTCTTCTTAATTGGTTCGACGCTTTTACTTCGAAACATTGTGTCTGTTTAGGTATAAAATGGGTTTTGCTAATTGTAAATGTTACAAACAGACCATTTGAACACATCTGTATTCAGAGATGATCACTGCAGTCTGTTTGCTAGTATCAGTCCATTACAAATTAGCTTGGGAGAAAACATTCCATTCCCACAATCAGTTCACCCGTTTCTGCTCAAGTGTTGCTCTCCTTTGAAGCTGGACCTCTCTCAGGTCTTCTGAAAAGTCCATGTCTGTAACTACTTAAACATGTAAATTGCACTTGAAACAAGTTAAAACTTAATGGTTTAACTTTTTTTTAAATTTGGGTTAGTCACTACATTTCTATGCAATAAATGTAACTGAAACAGACTAGTTTTATAGAAGAAGATGATCTATTTTGATATTTATGAGGTCGAAAAAGTGCTTTTACTATGTCTTACTTCCCTGCTGGTCAACTATGTGTACAGCCTGTTTATTAATACAGTTTTGATGAACACATTTATGTAAATAATGTCGTTTGTGTCCTTTTCTGTCCTCGTCCTGGCTGTGTAATAGATTTGTAATTGAATCGGAGATGTATATTTCAGACAGATCAGGACCTTATTTTCCATTCATAAAGCTTTAGGTTTTTTGTTGTTTTTTAATGTATAAGTGCATGTATGTATTCAGTTGGCTAAAAATAAATCTCATGCTTTACTGTTGTGTTTAGATTTGTCTTATCCAGTGCACTGATTTCATCTCTTGTGTCATCAATCTCCCGTAAAACTTCTTCCCTGAAAACAAATTTGTCTGGCGCCCATCCCCATCAAAAATAGATACTTGATATTTGGTCAATTATTAATAGGGGATAGCCAAAATGCTGGCCTGCTTTATTCTGATCAAAATAATGGACTTACTGGACGACATGAATACCTTCAGCATCCACAATAAGCTCAACTGAACTGTTACAGCAATGGTTCTCTGTCTTCCTCCTAAAGAACCGCTGACCTGCATGTGGCAATGTTCCAGTACACCAAAGGAAGGGCCTGTCAGGTGTGTTGGGAGCAGTAACTCAAACATGCAGGGCAGTGGAAGGCCAGCATCAGGACTGAGAACCGCTGGGTTCATGCAGTCCATTTGAACACTACAGTTTCTGATGAGTTCAATCATAAATGTTTTGTGCAGCCTTAATGCTTAAGCAATGTCAGTAACAGTATTAATAAGCCAAATGTGCTTCTTTTATTTATCTCAAATAAAAAACAACAGAAAATTCTTTATGCAGTGCTGTCTGATCTGACAGTACTGGAGCCTTTCCCCCAGATCTGCTCCATTTTGTGCATATGAGCCTTGGAGGACTTGGAGAAGGTACTTTTGACCACCTGAAGTGGGACAGATTTGCCACTTAGATACAGTTTGTTCACACACTCAGGTATTGCAAGCTGTGCAGAAGACTCTTCTGTCTTCGCGATGCTGGCAAAAGCAAAAATGTAGCCGGTCATGAAGGCATCAAAGCCTGCTCTGTGCGTCCCACCCTCCACCTTCCTTTCTCTGGAGCCGGTTAAGCCTTCAGACGGCTGTTGTGCAGTTTTGCCATCATCTGTAGCCGAATCCTGCTTTTTAGGAACATTCCCATTCTCAGCTCTATCCATCCTACTGGGATCGTAACCACAGGCAGCTTTTGTCTCGTCTCCACCACTTTCTTGGCATTTGGATGCTGTTGCTATGGGTTCACACTCCTCTTCATCTCGAAGCTCCTGGTCGGCGTCCTCCAAATGAGCCTTCTTCTCCCTGGGCAAACTGTCCTCCTCCTCCGCTTCCCGATCAGCCTTCTGTTTCTTCTTGCGCTTCCTCTTTTTCTTCTTGTCCGCTTTGGTTTTCTCGTCTTGCTGAATGATGAGGTCCGTGTCGTGGGACATGGGGCAGTTAGAGCTGTTGGGACACCATCCGTAAGCCTAAGAAAGCAAAGAAACACCATCAGAAAACAATTTCTGGAGATGATAATACAGCCGCCAAATCTGGTCTCTAAAGGCACTTTTCCATAGTTACACAGGAACCATGCTGTACCTAAACCTCTCAGACCAGAAACAGTGCTTCTGAATCATCAGCAGCGCAATTTTCTCCCCACAGTCTATGGCCAGTTGTCCCAAAACTGCGTCCTTGGGCTCATCCCAGCAGAACGTTTTTCTGTCAGAGCTGCTTTTGATATTGTGCTCTTATATTATTTATAGTCTTGTTTTTTTCCCTCTATATTCTTTAGCTGGGCGACAAATACTTAACCCAGCTAATTTGTTAGTTATGGCCTGGTACCCCTTCATGTTTCTCACAGAGATAAAAATAAATGTTGGCATCATAGAAAACTCCCACTCAAATTTATCTTCAGCCCAAACAGACTGCAGTGCTTGAACTTCGTCAACTTCCCAGTTGCACGGACAGTAAACAACAATAGCCACTTTCTATGTTGTGATGAGAACATTTCAACCAATCAGAAAGCTCAGTTGGCTCAGCTGCAGCTCGCTTTTAGCCCTGCCACCGAACAGCTCAGCTACGAATCGCTGTGTGTTACGGAAAAACATTACATATTTATTCAAATAAACAAGTGTAAACAAATGCAAAAAAACATGTACAAGTGTAAACAAGATCTGAAGTATCTCAGTGTTCAGAACAGACTGTGTAATGTAAAGTTTCCTAGTTGCTGTTGATTAATGCAGACATGAATAGACAGCGAGAACATTTCTGCTTTAATGAACCGTTACATCTGTGCTTAATTAATCTGTGGTCAATTGCGGGCAGTTAATATTTCCTTTACTCGTTTAGGTTTGAATTTAAAAGGCAGCATTCAGAAATCAGCGTTAGAGATGTCCAAATCAGTTTTGGAAATACAGTCTGAAGAGAAAAGCAGCGAGGGACTCACAGAGAACTGAATGCAGATGTTCAGAGGGTCACCATGACTCTGACTGTCCAAGCAAGGTCTGTAGTCCACGTAGCTCTGCAGGCGCCCAGTGTAGTTACAAAACTCCAAGAACAAAAAAGGCCCGTCCTTACCAGCCTCAATACACCTGCTGTTGTCCAATTTACTGTAGAGAGAGAGCAGACCTCCAGCTTTTAGATCCTGAGCATTTCAAATGATGCATAATAACATTTATTTCCATGAACGTTTCTACATGTTGTGGAATCAGAATCTTAATCAGAGAACTTCACTGGTCCCGAAGGAAACTGTATTTGAATAAGTAAGTAAAGTTTATATTAGTGGTGGGCCGTTATTCGCGTTAACGTGCTGCGTTAATGCGAGACTCTTATTGCGCGATAAAAAAAATATCGCCGTTAATCTACTCACAAAGTTGGGTTGGGAGCTGGGTCTGTACTACGCAAGCTATGATGACTTTTTTCTCTTTCTCTCTGTCTGTCTGTCTCTCTCTCGTTTGTGACTTTGCCAGATTGCGCCAGTTTTAAACCTGTCTCGCTCTCTCTGTTGCTCACTCTCTCTCTCGCGCTCTCTCTGTGCCTCTCTCTCGTTTGTGACTTTTCCGGAGCGTGCGGATCCTCTCTCTCCCTCTTTTACTCTCTCTCTCGCTCTCGCAGAACACAGACAGCAGACAAAGCAGAAGGAAACAGAATAATATAAAAACCCTAGGCACTGCATCCCTGGCTGCTTACTGCTTCTTTCAGGTGAATGCGTTAAATGCAGAGAAAGAATTTCACACTGTGCTGTGTTGACTATAGTGTGACTATAAGGGCTTTACTTCACTTTAAAACTCACCATTTTTTATAGGCGTACTCCAGGTAGGAGGCAGTGAAGCGCAGCTCGTACTCCGTGGCATATTTTGTGTCATAAATGCCAGCAGGGAACATCTGCGACAGATCTGCCGTAAACGTACCCAGCCTTTCGGGTAGATGGGCGTAGAAGCACTGGTACAGGAACACCATGTCAATTAAGCCATTATGGACCACCAGAGGCTTGCTGGCCCTCAGGAGCTCCACAAACAAAGTGCGCATATTCACCCCCTGGGCATCTCCTGCCTTGTGATAAACCCAACAGAGGAAAACAGCAGTTAAATCATGCAATTAAAGAACCATTCCATGAGAAATGCTATGATCTAATAACTAGTGACTGTTATGATAAGCAATAAAGCACTTTTCGGCTTTTCAAATGTGAGATAAAGCAAAAAGACACATTTTTATTGTATACATGAAATGTCCTTGATTGTCATGGAATGATGCATTCATTGCATGATTATAAATACACTGTGATGCAAATAATACGTTTATAATAAAAAACAAAGTTTTCCTTTTCAAATGAGACAAAATAGAAACAGATTTTTATTGTCTAAATACAAGCCAAAATATACAGAGGAATAAAGCAACACATCCTGTGCTTCTAAGATACTCACCTTATCATTGCCCTTGTTATAAGGAACACCCTGAGCGTACTGCTTGTTGAAGTCGAACCCGTGCTGCACGAGGAACTGCACCGACTGAGGCTCTATGATGTACTCCTCTGAGCACAGCAGCGTCAGGTTATAAACCTGAACCTGGAACGTGCTGTCAGCCTGCAAACAGACACACCTTTACAGTCAGTTCCACAGAACTAGGGCTGGACAATATATCGCAAATTTACAGTCATCACGATATCAACACGCGCAATATACAGATCGCGAAAAAATATCCATATCGCGAAAGACTGACTGAACTGCAATGAATGGTGTTTTTCCAAAACTCTTCACCCAGTGGCACAAAGAAGGGCAAAACAATCACTGGGCCGTTTCTTCTGTCCTCCTGTTATAGACTGTTTCTTTTGCAATTTTTTGTATGTCTTACTGTAATTTAAATTATGCTGAGATTTATTTAAGATTTAAAATTATTAAAAATATATTTTCAGATTTTTTTCAACAATGTTCCATGGTTCAGATGTTTTATGGGAAGCATTAAAAGTAAATTCTCAAAAAAAAAAATGTTGGAATGGAAATACTGCATTTCATTTTTTTCTGCATAGAATAGTCAGCATCTGGAGTCTTTATTACCACAAATCCAAAGCAGAAAAACATTAACACTATAAAGGCTAAGTTTTTACTCATTTATCGCATGTGATATTGCCATCGCAACACTCAACATTATTACATATCACATGTTCTCCTAATATCGTGCAGCCCTACACAGAACACATGAGAGGTTCGTTTCCAAAGATGCACCACTTACTTTGCCATCAAGCTTCTTGTAGCACGCAACTCCCAGGGACAGTATTGAGCGTGTGCGAGCAGCATGGCATATCGCTTTATAACGATCCTCAACAGATCTTCAAATCGAAAACAATCACAAAAAATCTCATGTCAGTACATAGCAATATCCACAAATTTTGACTTCAATAGCTCAGACTGGGTGCCATAGATAGTTTATGGATATTAGGGAATTACACAGATATTTTTCTGGACGACATTTCTACATAATTTTGGTTTGATGTGAAACGCATCATTCTAGAAGCGAGTCAGAATCGTTCCCAGCAGCTGTAATGGGAACCAGACATGAGCTTCACTGAAAGCTATTACACTGAATATAAACACAGCAATGGATGACATTGTTTTTTCCCCAGTAATACTCTAATAGCCTAAAATATTTGCACATTTTTTCTTCATCCATTTATGGCAGAGGAGTACATCCAATGTGTTGTGAGGCAAAATGGTATCATTTACCATCATTTAACCATTCAGTTTTACGTATTAAAGCTCAAAGACACGTTTAGTTTCGCTGGTCATAAATAAAATGGTTATATTTGTGTTGCAGATTTTGTGAATCGTCTGTGATGTGGAAAATTGGTGTAATATTTCTTAGGCAACATCTGCTGTGAAGTGGAAAATTTCACTGTGTTTCTTTTAATGTCTGTATCTACTAGGTACCTGAGGCTAGTTCAACATGTACATACATATGCTCAATGTGTTAACTCACAATGTGGACAAATGTATTAGGACACACCTCTTAATTATTGAATTCAGATGGCCCCTTATTTCAAGTGAATGGCAATCTTAATGCTTCACCATACCAAGAGAATTCTGGACAAGGTGGAGTTTGGGAAATAATCTTTTCTATTCCAGCATGACTGTGCCCCAAGGTCCATAAGGACATGGCTGGATGAGTTCAGTGTGGAAGAACTTGACTGGCCTGTACAGAGCCCTGATCTCAATGCCATCCAAAAGCTTTGGGATAAACTGGAGCAGAGAGTAGCCAGGTTTCCACCCAACGAGTTTTTGCAAAAATATATTTAGCGCTTCAATTTGTTTACCGATATAGCTGATGGAAATGCTAATTATTGATAAATGTCGACGTAGTATTTTTCCGTTTAACTTTAGCGCATAAAATTCTATATCGATACTTCAGACGTCGCAAAAACTACTTTGGAAACACTTTTTGTCAGAAAAAAGGGCTTTAATGCAAATAAATGTGTCACATGATACAATCGGCTTTTGGGTTGGAACCGGTGGTCGGTGGCAGCCTGTGATGGGCGCAATATCAGGACTGATGAATTCACAACATCCCAAACGCCGGCCGTGTCGTTCTAAACTGCTGCAGCCAGAGATTTTCTGTGAAGGGTCTCTCCACCACCTCCTCCCAGAAGGTCTTATTCCGTGGTCTCTCCCAAACCCGCGGGGTTCCTCGCACTGGGGTACTTTGTTCGAGCTCTTGGGCAGTGGCCCCCAACCCCCAGGTCGCGGACCAGTACCAGGCCGTGGGTCATGTAGTACCGGTCCGCGGGCAGCACAGAAATAAAACTTGTATAAAAATGCTGTTAATAAAGCTGTGAGTACACATTGGATTTACGTTTATTATTATATTTTAAAAATACCCCATTATTATATTTTCAAAATATCCCCATTTTTATGCGCATCATTTATTTTTATAAATACATATACGTATATTTATCTGCCACTTCTTAAAGGCCGGGCCGTGAAAGTAATTTCTGATATTAAAGGTTGGGGACCACTGCTCTAGGGCTATCAGACAAGCTTCATTCTGCTGTCGCCTTCTGATATTTTGGACATTTCTAATTATTTGTGAAACTGAAATAACAGTAAGCTGGCAAATAAAAAAAAACTGAATAATCTCTCCATCGTTTTTTTCTTTGTTTAGCGGAAGGGGTGTCACGTGGAAACCAAAAGGTAGATAATTTGCGACAAACACAAAAATATGAATGAAAAACGGCTCAAGGGCAGATTTTTTATTTTTTTGCGATACACCAAAACTTATGCGACAGTTCGTTTTGGGGAGGGTGACGTCCTCACGCACACCATTTTATCGATAAAAAAGCCAGTTGGATGGAAACAGGCTAGAGACAGCAAATTTCGCACATTTTTAACGCATATTCTGTTTGTCGATAACAAAACGTTGCAAAACACTGGATGGAAACTTGGTTATAGTCTGACATCATAAATGCTCTACAGAATGAATGGGAACAAATTCCCACAGCAACTCCAAAATCTTGTGGAAAGCCTTCCAAGAAGCTGTTATAGCTGCAAAGGGGCTGTTATAGCTTCATCATATTATGTATTTGCATGCTATACCGTTTAAATCCATGTTGGTGTAATGGTCAGGCGTCCCAATACCTTTGTCCATAAGTGTATGTTTCAGTACTCACTCAGCAAGAAGAGCCTTTCTTGATCCAAGACCACTCAGTTCCTACAAGGTCAGAGGTAGTTAGTGTTTACTAGGAGAAAAAACAGTTTTAAATATTACTTTCCATTAATTTCCATTCTAATCCTCACCGTGTCCAAAGAAATGAAAGATGCAGTTTTACAGGCAAGCACCATTGAAGGCCACAGCTCCTTAAAATTGTCATTTTGGACATCTATGACTGGCACCACCATGGATCGGCTCATAATTTAACTTTTATACCCTGAAATAAATTTTAAAAACTCAAATTTATGAGCAGAAGTCTATGAGCAAGCCCTACTGAAGCTAATGAATGTTAGCACAGAAAAAAAACGGCATTTGTTATACGCGGGATTTACCTTTTACTAAACAATACATGTACAACTGTAAAACTATCACCTTTTCCTATATCTGGTTTAGTAGAAGAAAAAAAACAGTCCACAACGTTCTCCAAAAACACGAAAACAAACTCCTACTCTCTCCATGTGAGCTTCATCACCTCTCCCACATGGGCAGTTATCACATAAACAAAAATCATTTTTAAAAGTATACAAGCTGGCGTTTGGTCAGAAATAAATAACAGATACAACGACTAAATTTGATTAACGTGACACGCTTATAACAGCTCTGCGACGTTTTTAAAAGTAAGTTTTTTTTTTAATCAGAAATGCATACAGGCAGTGATAGAAGGAGCCAAAATCGTGGGTGCATCTCAAATGGCTCTTCGTTCCCAAACTAGAGCACTACTTAGGTCGTGACTTGTACAGCGGAATAGTGCTTATTCGTTTTATAGAAAATGTTTAAGGTATTCAGTTTATGGACTGTTTGACTCTTAAATCATTATACAGTTTAGCCCTCTACTAGATTCATTTTTACATTCTGCATTATTTGTTGGCTCATTTGGGGATATTTAATGATAAATATCCCCGACGTTGTTCGACAATGGTAAGGAATGAAATAATGTTCAGAGAATACAATATAAAATCACTCAATATTTTTTTCAATGTTGACAAATCATACTTTAAGCAAAGTATCTAATGGATCTAAAACATATTTACATGCGTGTTGTGTCGTGTCATGTGTAAAACTTTTTCCTTGCTATTCTGCTTGTCCTGCAGTGTCAGAAGAGGAAACATTCAGGTTGAACATTGTGGTACAAAACACTAAGTGTGGACGCAAACCTTTATAGGGAGTAGGGAGCAACATGAGAATCGACACACGCCCACCAAGGACGCCGTGTAAACCCTTCAAACGCCATTTTGGCTCAAACAAACTCGGAGTTGCACTTCTATATAAACGAAATTTGTCTTCTTTTAGAGGCGTTCATAGGTGTATCCGCCGCCAATGGGTTCCTATTAATGACTAACATACTCCTGGATGCTCTTTTACTCGTGAGAAAGCCTCTTCTCGGACCTATAGCTCGGTATCGTCTCTGTGTGCCGTGGCGTAGCAGCCACGCTAACTGTAGTTTGGTCATAAGAGTGCAGGGATAAAAACAGCCATGGGAGGATGTTCTGCTCCAAACTGCTCCAACTCCACCACCATCGGGAAGCAGCTCTTTCGCTTCCCTAAGGACCCGGCGCGAATGAGAAGGTGGCTTATAAACTGTCGCAGGGACTTCGTGCCGACCCCCTGCTCCAGACTGTGTCAGGCAAGAGGAGACTCAACCTTCACACACAATGTGGACAAAAGTATTGGGACACCTGGCCATTAAAACAGCTTCCACTCGTCTTGGAAGGCTTTTCTATATTATACAATATAAAAAAGTACGCTATGCACATATTACATATGTGTGTTTGTGTGTGCTTGTGTATACACATACACACAAACACACACACATTATATATATATAATGTTTGCGTGTATATATATAAAATCATCTACTGTATATGCCACCGGAAAGTATTAACACTCATTCACTTTTTCCTTATTTTGTTACATTGCAGAATTGTTTTAATGACAAAAAGGCGAAAATAACTTTTTATTGCCAAACGCCGTTTTGGAAGTATCCTGAGCACTCTGAAGCAGATATTCTTGAAGAATCTCTTTATATTTGGCTGCTGTCGTCTTACCCTCTATGCAGACAAGTCGCCCAGTTCCTGCTGCAGAAAAACATACCCACAGCATGATGCTGCCACCACCATGTTTCACAGTAGGGATGTTACACAGGTTAAGCTCATGGATGATTCTCCTATTTCCACAAGAGATCAGTGGAACTCCGCCGTAGCAACCATTGGGTTGATTCTGCAGCTATAACCGCAAGTATTTCTGTAGGAATTTGTACCCATTGATGTTGGAATAGAAAAGGTTCTGTCCCAAACTGGAGTAGAAAAGGTTCTGTCCCAAACTGTGGCATTATCCAAAATGTTTAGGTATGCTGAAGCATTAAGATTATCCTTCACTGGAGGTTTAGGGTGCCTAGCCCAAACACAGAAAAACAGGTGTATTCCTATACTTTTGTCCATATAGTGTATTTTCATGCAGCTGGGTCAGGAAAAAATGCAGAAGCCTACACTGGCTCAGTAATGTGTTGTCCTTTTACTAAAAATGCCTTTTTTTATCTGTGGCTTCCAGGATCATTTTGAGGAGAGCCAGTTTGAAGAAGTCGCACGCTCACCAGCAGGGGGAAGGAAACTGAAGCCCAATGCGGTCCCCACACTGTTCAATGTCCCAGACCCACCCTCACCCATCACTCCTCATGTGACCCTCCCTGTTAAACATGAACCAGGTACTTGTGAATGGGCATTTTGTGCAGAAATATGGCTTCCCAGCTGTTAATCATCTCATAGAGAAAACACTTCTTTCCAAGTCTGTTCAGTAGTACAACAGGTCACTTGTTCAAAATGCAGGATAATATCATATAAGTATTCAAAAATGATTGCTTTAATTGAATAAGTGGCATCATAATTGGTCTGTTTTCATACTGATATTTCATGGCACTGGATGAGAACACTGTTGAGGAGATATCACTGTAGAAAAGTTTATAACATTTGTATTCCTTTAAAATAATGAATCTTAATCCAGTCCTAAGTATTTTATAAGTGCTTCATTGTCCATATAGTTCTATTCATAAACAGGCAGTATACATGAAAAATATCTGCTTTGGCCAAAAATGTGCACATCTAGTTTCTGTTGCACAGTTTAATCGTTTTTATACCATGTCTTTTTCTGCTTTACATTTTATATTGAAATTGCATTAGCAAATCACAAGAGCTGCAGTATTATAGCGTGAATTATCACGTGTTATCTGTTGTAAATGTTGAAATATATCGTGCCCATGTCATGAATAACTGATTTAAAAAAAAAAAAAGAAAGGGAATATATTGGATCATAAACATTGTTAAAGTTTCAATGCGTACCGTTCTTTCCCCGGTCCATACAGGTGATTCTACCAGGCAGGGTTTTTTTTCTCAAGCTGAGGGCCCTTTAATGAATTGACACAGAGCTCATGAATGGCATGTCTATGAGTTAGAGCAATCAGAAGCAACCAAACATCCATATGCTCTTGTACATGAGCGTTCATACAAATAACCTGTAATTTATTTAAGCCTCAAGCCAGAAAAATGTTATATACTATATTTGGCCAAATAATGTCAATGATCCGGTTAGATATGTTAGGAATAAACAGTTCCACTTCACCGAGAAATCATGTTCAAATACTTGTTGTTAAATCACAGGGACTCGAAAAAAAGATCTGATCAAATTTTAGTGCCTGCTTGAGCACTCCTGATTCATCAAGCCTTTCCTTGTAGTGCAGGACTAGAACAGAGAAATACAGAATTCGAGAACTGAGTTAATATCTACTTTTGTCTTGTTGCTTCAGTGGACAAAGATTTGAACGTCGGGGACCATGGTTATGCCCGCCGGCAGCCGCGAGTGGATCCAGAAGAAGAAGGACGGCAGAGAGCAGAGGAGGAACGGCCTTGTTCTCTCTGCCAGCACTATAAAAGTCAGCTGGAGCAGCAGCAGCAGCACACCGCCCGGCTCCAGAGAGAGGCCAGTGCTTTATTCTCCACCAGAACACACAGGACAGGGCCTGATTCATGCAGAGAGGTCCAGTGCCAAAATGAGAACTGGGTCATAATAAGGAGAGAAAAAAAAAGATTCTGTTTAGCTGAGTGCTCTCAATTTGGTTATAACCAGTGTACTGCGCTCTCTCCACATTACAGCATTCATTATCGTCTGTAATGGAGTGGTTATACCATTTCAAAAGTTTAAGCATGTATGCAAAGCATGTGACTCAAAATTTCACTACATAGCTAATATAGCTAAAATACACTCAAAGCCAGTTGTTATGCAAATCTCTGTAAATCAGTTCCCCCAAATGTTCTCAGTCCTTTCAAACAGCATTCAGCCCTTTTATAAGGTGGTGGTGATTTGTGACTTGCTGTGAGATAAGAGCTGGTTGTCCAGTGCTAAGCTAAAGAAGCAATGTTTGAATGCCAGTCATGACTTGCCTGATCAACTAAAAGGTAAATTGAGGGCTGGTGTCTCCTAGTAGGATGGTTCCACTACTCAAATACATTCACTAAACCTGGCAATTAAGCGGCGACGTGAACCAGGTGTTTCTGAGCAGGGAAATCACCAAAACCTGCTGGACCACGACCCTCCAGGACTGGAGTTCAGCACTTTTAAAGCAATGGTTTGGCCAAAAACTGGCTAATTGATTAGCCAAGTCATATTTGGTGCCTGACATTTGCTTCTTTAGCAGTTTAAGCTAACAAGTACTGCAATCTTCATACACTGTCAAAGTTTTTTTTCTCATATACCTGTTTTTGCTCTCGTTTTTGTGGTGCAGGCAGAGGAGATGAAGAAACGTCTCCACAAACTGAGCAAGATGGAGAAAGGACTTCAGATGTTTCTTTATGAGGACCAGATCCGGGCCCTGACTCTGGCTAAGCGCTCACGGCGGGCTGTGTGGTCACACGACACGGTTCTGACTGCCCGCAGGATCCGCTGTGCTGTCGGAGTCAAAGGGTACGAATTCCTGCGAGAACTGGGCTACCCTCTGCCCTCCTACAGAACACTGTGTAACCGCCTGGAGCCTAAAATGATGATGAGCACAAGCATGCAGGAGGACCTAGCAGAACTTGGCCTGGGCATCATAACGGCGTGCGATAGCCCTGAAGGAAACGGGACTGGCGATGAAGGACTGATTGGAATTATGACCTAAAACTGGCTGTGTGTGTGTGTGTGTGTGTGTGTGTGTGTGTGTGTGTGTGTGTGTGTGTGTGTGTGTGTGTGTGTGTGTGTCTGATTGTGTTTTCTACCTTTGACGGAGTTGATAATGCAGACTGCCACATCTGCTGAAGTCCAAACTGCACTGTACAAAATTATGTTTTAAGCAAGTTTCATTTTTTCTAGGCTTTGTTTGAGTCACTCATAGATCTTTCAAAGCAGTCCAACAGACAACGGGACTTCAGTGTGTCATGGTTGTCGTTTATTTAATGAAAAAGCCTTCATACAATCAGAAGGGAATGTTCTAGTTCCTTTTGGCGATATTCTTCAGATCATGAACCTCTGGAAAAGCTCAGTGGAGTAAATGGGTGCAGTTTTAGCACAGAATCTGAAAATAAGGAAATAAAGGTTGTTTATACCTACACTTTACATACCATGGCTTTCTCTGAACAATCATGTATCTCAGTTTTTTATTATTACTTTCTGGCCCCTTTACATTGGGGTAGAATTTAATGTTGAATAGACTGAGAAAATGGTCATTACTTTTTTTATCTTCCAATGAAAGATAACATTTTGTCCTTTTCCTGTTCTTATTTTGGAGATGCAAGTGTTCATCATTGTTCATCAGTGTTAATATAATTTCCTCTCCAGATTGCATCTGGAAACAGATGGCTAGATTTATATTACACTTTTGACAAAAATGGGTCCCAACTGAGACCAGACCAGATTTCACTCATCAGCGTTTCAGCCTTCTTTTATCAGTGTTGCTCAGATGCTTTTGGCAAGCCAGAGTGCAAGATGATGCTTGATTGATTTGATCGTTATCCAGTAATGGAGCATTCTGGGTGTTTTTGATCCTTGGCTTCTTGTGTGGTCAAGTGAAATGGTCAAGATGTTCCCAAACAAATGTTAAAAACTCTTGTGGCTTATGGACAAATGGCTTATAAATAATATCTTGATATTTTTTTTACTACACTGCAATATGCACACACGTGTTTAAGTGTGCACATACACTTCCAGTCAAAAGTCTTAGAACACTCCATTTTGTCTGTTTTCTTGTATTGAAATTCAAGTGGTTCAGTGTCTCAATGTTCATTCGGCAGAAAGTTCTTCCCAACTCTGCAGCAGGAGTT
>JBBPDE010000040.1:21485912-21497732 GCA_037974605.1 Nannopetersius ansorgii | reverse complement strand
GGCTCTGGTCAAAAACGCGAAACAGCGCCACCCCCAACCGCAGTGAAGCAGAGAATTTCAGTGAAACGTTTCACTAGCGCCCCCATTCATTTCACTGTAAATCTCCTCAGACCCCAGCGTCTCCGTGATTTCCAGGCTTCAATGGACTCTAATGGTAAATAAGTCCCACCCACTAAACAGTGCCTGCCTACTGTGATAGGGTAATTCTCCACATCAACATGACTGATATAACACTGTGGCCAATAACCGCCTTTTAAATATTTTTTCACTTCGTTCTCTTTTATGTACTGGGATTTAGAAATATTGTTAATGATGTACTGTTGAAATAGACATTACTATTACGTGTTTGTAAGATATGCACAATAAAATATGTTTTTTGTAGTGATTTAACACTAACTATGAGGAGATTGAGGGATTGTGTGTTTAACTGCTTTACTGAATAGAAAATGTGGAGAGCTCTACCGCTACCTTAGAAATCAAACCTCAGTTCCATCATGTGTGAAATGAATTAGATAACATAAATCTCATTCAGCTCTGATGCCTATTTAATGGTTTAAATTCATGCTGATTTCTTACAAGGTTACATCATATAGAGATACCCCTCAGTTTTACGCGGATTCAGTATAACAGATTTTTCTGAGAACCGAACTGTATTTCCGCCACCGTTGGCAGTAATACACTGAAAGGTTGTCAACAGCCATAAAAAGAAGAAGAAGATGAAGCTTACTGCAGCTTGTAGCATGACTGCTCCATGTATTGTCCTCGTATTTTAGTGCTTTAAACTCACCCTACTTTTCAACAGTTATCTCAGTTTATTTAGTATAACTAAGCTGTGCCATGTCTAAACATGTGTGTATAAAGAGTTAT
The DNA here is from genome assembly GCA_037974605.1 of Nannopetersius ansorgii. Lineage (NCBI taxonomy): Eukaryota > Metazoa > Chordata > Actinopteri > Characiformes > Alestidae > Nannopetersius > Nannopetersius ansorgii. The sequence continues at coordinate 21,496,865 of JBBPDE010000040.1, read as the reverse complement.
TTCAACCTTTCTTTTGTGTACGAGTGTTTGTTTTCGCCCGCCGCAGGTTGCTAATGCTAACCGCTAATACTAATGGTTTTTAAGCGATGAAGTTTTCTGATGCTCATTATTTATTTACCTTTACATTTTCTTTAAGGGTAATGCATTAAACTGAGAGTAAACTGTTCTGGGACCATATTTGTGGGAATATTTAGGGTTTACTGTCACAGACGACAGGGGGAACCCGTGTCCGTGATTTACCTCGGGGGCTGCAAGGACAAGGCAGGCAGGCATCCATGAAGTCAGGCTCTTTATTTACAGGACGTGAAAACAGAAACATACACAAAACCTGGCTCAAGGGCCGCTACTAACATGAACATGAAAACAGGAATATAGACAAGGCAATGTGAGGTGATGGACAGATGTCTGTGGACTACACAGACAGAACTTAAATTCAGACAATGATCAGTGATAAACACAAAACAGGTGAAGACGTGACACATGAACACAAAACAGACATGACAGTCAAAATAAAAGTCCCAAAAAACAACACAAAACAGTGGCCCCTACCAGCCACTGGCCGAGCCGTGACATTTACACTATAAAAGTAGGCTTTTTTTTTTTTAACCAAACCACAGTTGCTCAGTTTCACAGTTTTTTACTATACACAGGTGCTCTTGGAATATAACCCCCATGTAAAGCATTTTAACATAACGTTTTATGTCAAACTGCAGCATTTTTATACAGTAAATAGAAGTGCCAACTTTCCTCGAGCTCTTGCTGGGGTTAATCTTGCCATGTACAAAACTGATTTTTAATATTTGAAATAAAGTAAAAAAAAAAATGAAAGAGTAAAATCAATTTTTGGCTGGAACACTGCCTTGACGATGCGATGCTCATCCTCCCTGAAAGAGGAAGAACCAATTTGGTGACAAACTGCAAGCCCACAGAATTGTGATTACAATCGCATGGGCTAAATCACTTTCCAGTTGGAGAAAATAACCTGCCTACGATAATGAACGGTTGAATCTTCGGCTTGATTGGCACTCCGAGCATAAATAACCTGGAATTATTCGTAATAACCATGGTAACGGAGTGGTAATTGCCAGAAAGTTCTCTTGTCTCTGAGCTGTGGTCGGAAAAAAGGGGTGGGGGGGAAATTAGTCCTTGCTCACAGTTAAACCTCCATTAATTGTATGCATTGTGCGCGTTTATTTATGTCACAAAGGACAGCGCTGGCTCCGACTCTCAGGGGTTCTTTATTTTGCCCAGAATGAAGGCAATTAGCATTTAGGCTCATGAAATGTTTTCCCCTTCTTGGAGAATAAGAGTCAGATCCAGACTAATCCACAGATAAGGGCTATGGAAATTATGTAAAGTGCCGACATTTAAGCTTTGCACATATGAAAGCCTTCTCTTTCCACTGAGCAGAAACACTTGGCCAAAATAGGCTATCCTAAAAATATACTTTTTTCATTGTCAGGAGCTCCTGCAATTTGGAGGTTTTAGCTGTTAGCTGTTAGAGTTACACTATTGGGTGCCTTCGTGAAAGCGTCTCTCACTGAATGAGACAAATGACCCAAAGGAGAATCTACTGGCTAAAATTGCTAAAAAAAAAAAAGGTTAGCTGCTGAACAAAACCTGAAGGTTTATCATGGCCACCATTTAGCAATGGGGCCATACAGGGCGTTATAGGGACACCAGACGTTTTAAGGGTTTTTTTTTTCTTCAAATTTTGGTGGGACTTCTCCTGAAAGCAGGTAGCTTTCTTTAACAACCTGCCAAGCTGGAAGGCTGTAATTGAAGGAGGCACAGGAATCTTGTGATTAATAAAGATACTACACAAAAAGGCATTCTCTCTGCTCGGTATGGGCCTCAATGCGCAGGAGAATGGCAGGCACGTGCTGAGTAGGAGAAAAGGAATGACCGAGAGCTAGGTGGGGGGAAGCGACAGAAAGAGAGAGAGAGTGAGAGAGCAATTAAGCCCCTGAGAGAGAGGAGGATGGTGGTGATCCCAGAATTCCAGCACGTTTCTGCCAACATCCTTCATTATATCGGTCATACCATCCATGCGCAAGTATAGGTTGGAACGAAATGCCATGCAACATACGGAATGTAATATGGTTTTGCATTCCGTATGTTGCATGGTAACTCATCTTACATCTTATTTGGGTACAGAATGTGTTTAAGTGAGTGAAAGTTAACGTATCTGAGTAAGATTGATTATACTTTGGCACTAACATTAACAACAATGTGTAAGTTTTGAGGTGGGGCCTCCAATGATCGAATTAGTTTGTCCAGCACATCCCACAGAGGCTTGACTGGATTGAGCTCCTGGGAATATGGAGCCCAAATCAGCCTTGAACTTCTTGTTTTCTTGAACTGCTCCTGAACATTTCTGACAGGCAGCTAAAGATTATCCAACTGAAAAAGGATACTGCCTATAGGAAATGCCATTGACATTAATGGATATAATTGGTCTCCAACAATGTTTAGGTAGGTGATACTAGTCAAAGTAACATCCACATGAATGCAGGACACAAGATTACTCGGGTGAACATTGCTGAGCAGTATAGTGCCTCCGCTATTTTGCCTTCTCCCCCTAGCGCATCCAGGTGCCATCTCTTCCCCAGGTAAGTGACATACGGGCACCCAGCTCTTGACATGATCCTTACACTTGCCTGTTGTTCCAGCTTTCTAGAAATGATTGTTCTCCTGAAGCCTAATTTGCAGCGAATGTAAATGTAATACGCAGAACATGAACAAATGGGACACAGGACAAGGCCTTGGACAAGGCCTCTTACTACCAGTGAAGGGTAATCTTAATGCTTCAGCATGCCATGACATTTTGGACAACACCATGCTTCCAAACTGATACACAGTTTGAGAAAGAACCTTTTCTATTCCAGCTTGACTCTGCAAGGTCCATAAAGACATGGTTGAATAATATCAGTGTTGAGGAGCTTGACTGGCTTTTGCAGCTGCAAATGCGGGACCAACTCCATATTGAAGTATGCATTTGAATGCAATGTCATTAAACACACACACAGCTGCGTGTTGGTGCTTTAATGTAGTTCAAGTTGCATTCTGGATGTTGCAACAAGGGGGCGCTGCAGAAGGCATAACACACACACTAGAGTGGCTAAAAATTTTCAGACTGACCCAGGAGCCCACACACATTCTATCGTTTTTGGCCTTTGCCTGATGACGTTTTTGTGACTACTGGGATAATTGTAGAGCCAGTTTATACATTCAGATGTGTGCTCTGTCTATTGTACTCTATACCCCATTGAGTAGTGAGGTTTAAAACTGCTACATTAATGTATGAATGCTCGTTCTGCTTGCAGTGCATTTGCGTAGTTGCATGGGGCAAATTTCTGGCCTCAAAGCTCCAGCATGGCTAATAATCCTGATGTTGCGGACACGGTGCTGGAAGCCAGGCCCAGGGGTTGTGGTGAGGCCCTGTAGGGGCCCTGACTCTCTCTAGGGGACAGTGCAGGGCTTTGTTCTCCCTTCATGCCTGGCATTCCCCATGTAGCCCAGCCTCCGTGGAAGGCTGGGTTCACAAGGAAGCATGGCTGCCTTTTCTCCTCAGCCAAATCCAGCCCCTAGGCGAGGCCCATTCAGTGTGCACTCCCTTTAATTAAATACGACCGGACCGAGACAATGGGAGCAGAGTGAGGTGGCTGTAAGGTGCTACCAGCATGGCTTGGAGGAGGAACCCAGTGATATGTGTCACTGGGGGTGGGGGGGTTGGGAGGTTTGTGGGGGGGCTACAGGGAGTTTGCAGAGGGCGTAGGGTTCAAGAGGAGTCCCTTAGGTCCATAAATCAGCAGGTTGGGTGGAAAAACAGCTCCCACAGAGAAATGATCTCAGTAATAATAACATTGTGTACTGTAAACATTTACATGGGTGGAAAGCTTGCTCTGAGATAATAGTATCAAACTGTGCGACAGAAAGCAGCGGTAAGCTAATACTATTGCTTTTAGATTATAAAATATTCAGACACAACTGAAAGGATGAGGACATCAACCATGGCTAGATGAACAACATGATCCTCTGTGGGTTTGATGAACCCTTCTGTTGTCTTCTGTTGCTAATACCGACCAATAGCCGTCTCGATGCTTCCCTGCGATTGGCTGCCTCTGTTTGGTTGAGAGGAGAGTGGGGAGTAGCCCCCCCAGGCCCCCCTTCCGTTACCCCCATCTGAAAAAATTGGAGAAGACATTTCAGGGCTGGATGTGCGCTCCCTGCGGAGGATTTGTTTAATGGAAATTTGGTGTAGGGAACATCCCCCCGAGGGACGCAGAGCTGGAGCAAATCACATGGACGTGTGTAGAAATATGACATTTTACCCGCTGCTGGCACCACTAATCATTCACACCATGATGTAGCAGCGTGCTCACACACACATACTGCGCCTCCACCCAAACTGTTTGTGACACGCACCCCACCCTGCCTCGGCCTCCCCTCTCCCTGTCTGGCGTCCATTTTGTGTCCCCTCCACTGGGTTGAAAGAAAACATTCTTGTATGTTTGGGCTTAAAATCACTGGCCTTTATTTGTCCTTCAGGTAAGGCCATACTTAGCAGTGAATTAGCCTACTCTGACCTCACAGCTAAGGTAATCCAGTCCAAAAACATGCTACAGGCACATCTCATCCCCAAAATGCTAACATGGCTGACAGTGAAAGAAATCAAAGGACTTAATTAGCATGATCTTGTTTATACATAGTGCACATGCTAGCTTTTGTTGGGCACGGACAATAGTAGATTTTGGGTGAAGGCTTCCCTTCAAGCAGGGGAACAAAGCTTCTCCAGGATGGGAGAGTTAAGAGGGGAGGAGGCAGAGAGGTGGGCAGGCAAATGCGTCCGATGTAGAAGAGAACGAGCTCCGACAGCTCAGCTGAGGACGGAGGAAGAAGCTTATTTCATGGCTGATTTGTTTTAATATCTGGAGCAACAGCAGGAGAGCGAGCATGGGGTGGAAAGATGGAGAGCGAGGGTAGGGAGGTGGAGGACCTGTCTGCAAGGGCAAGAGAAGGGGCAAGATGTGGGGGAAAGAAAGAGAGAGATGGACAGAGAAAGAAAGAAAGAGAGTAAGAGATCTCCAGAGGATGTGAACAAATAAAGGGACAAGATAGAAGGAGTGGAGAAGAGGGAGAAACAGAGGAAGGAGGCCAGGAGGAGACATGGGGAAGAACCTGAAATAAAGGGTGAAAAAAAGAAGGGACAGTACTACTTTTAGTGTCTCAGCAATGTCATCCTAAAAGAACAAAACACAAAAGCACAAATCATGACAAATCATCTGTCATGAGCATCAAAAGCATGTCTCACTTCCCTTGCCTCAAAAGAGAGCGTCGAGGAGGAAATCATATCTGGCGGTGGCAGGAAATGTTTCTCGAACTCTCTGAGCCCATTTGAAGTGAACAGCCCTCTGAAGGGAAGAGAGGATCTGAAGGGTACAAAAAAAATGATGCAATGGTGACAAGAAAGACGTTCAGATGCAAGTGATATCTTTTTTATTTCTCAGAATGTTTTTTTTTTTCTGCCACCTTTTGTCTGCTTAAAGTAAACTACAGTATTACCTTGTACAGTATGACCATGGTAAGCAAGTGGAAAACATTCTTTACATGCTCCTTTTTGACAGCTAAGGTACACACATGCAAGTGCATAAAGATGTGGTCTTTCACTCCGTGGGGTGCATGGCTGTAGATTTGATTTAAATCTGATATAAATCCTCTCCCGTAGTCCCAGGGTTTCAAGGTCTGTTCTCCTTATCTAACCAGGGCAGGCTCTTGCATCGGGAAATTCTTTTATGAGAGATTCACGTTCTACCAACCTCAGACTATAATAGAGAATACATAGAAAGCATACATTGAAATTTATAAAATACTTTCCTCTTGACCTCATAGATAGTGCAGAGCATTTTTTCCCGTGAAATAAGTCTCCTCCCCCTCCAGACTAGTAGACTTTGAGCATTGTTTGAGCCACATGAGGTTGGATTTGCTTCCCCTTCACCATTTAGTTTTTATGCGTAAGTGAGCTTTTTGAAAGCTATTTGAAAAGCTGTAAGTGCCATCTTTCTTTATGTATAGCGGAGCTGGCTCCGAGCTTGGCATAAAGTATGTAGGGAGGGGGGCAAAAGTGGCATTCTCATTTGAAAAGGAGTCCTTGAATATACTCCAAAAACAAAGAGGGTTTTTTTTTTGCAACATAAAGCAAGTCCTTGGCTGTTGATTCCAAACGTTGTCTATGTCATGGGCCTGCACACAAATTGATGGTGCTATTATCCATGCAGAGATGCCACTTATTTCTCTTGTCAGTGTGACAGCTGGTCATCATGGCACCTGCTGCGCCACATAGTGCCAAGTTATTGTTTGAGCTGATTGGTGACATCACTCTTGCGCCTCTGCCTCTGAGAGATACATTTATTTGTGGTACCACACAGCCATATGTCACCACAGCTTTGTAAGGCATTTGGAACAGGCCTTGTAAACGTGTGAATTCCTGAACTGACCATAAACTTTGTAAGCACTGGCCCTGTCTTTGGTAGATTGCGAGTGTGATCCCCAGCGATGACGCTGCTGTCCGTGGCCAGGATTAGGCTGGAAGTCCAAGACAACTGACTCTAGGTAGGTAGAATGGCACGCTCTCTACCCCATCGCTGCGATTGTGGCCACCACTGGCATCTGTTAGCTCAGTGGTTCCCAACATTTTTTCCTTGAAGCTCCCCTTGCCTGTGTCCAAGACAAGCCAGGCCCCCCAACCCCAACTCCTACCCACATAGATGCACAAAATAATGAAATGATTAATAACAAACTTTTATTTGCAAAAAATAAACAGCAGTTGTAGGTTTTTGTTCTTACACTTTTACATTTCTCAGACATTAGGATTTTATGAATTTAATGTCTACAAATATAATTTTGGCAACATCATTGCACATAATTGTGCGCACCCCCTCGCATTTGTTGTGCCCCCGAAGGGCGGCCCAGACCCCAGGTTGGAAACCATTGTGTTAGGTGATTATAAAAGAATCGGCAGTTAGAATTTGTCCTTCACCAACTGTATTGACAGGAGTCTAAAAAAAATACTGGCTTCAGAAGAACATACTAACCTTCACCTTCCCAGTATTGTTGGTATTATGTGATTGTAGTTGCTGAAATTGGGTATTACTTGGGTACCACTAAATTACAGCAAAATTGGTGAATAAAAATACATTCAAACACATAAATATAAATGGTAATCTTAAAGAATATCCCAGCTGCGAAGTATCCCCAGTTGGATAGGGACACTAGTGGAGTTACACACTCTGTAATGTATCACAGTGTCACAACGCAGTGTAGTCTTTTATATCACTGAGCCAGTAGATCAAACTGGCTAAATGAATGTATATTTTGAGCATGTATTGTGCACATGATAAATTTACCAGGAGCAGGGCTGGAAACTTGGGACAGACTTGGAACACCGGTAGTGTCCCAGACTTGGATCAGTGAAAGCATTGCAAGCTTTGGACAGAAGTGCAGTCCAAGGCTTGGGATGGTGCAGAAATTCTAGACTTGGACAGAGGTGAGATGACACATTTGGAAAAAGGTGGAATGACAGACTCAGAAGGTGCTATAGTTGCAGGCTCGGACAATAGGGGTGGAATCACAGACAAGTGGAATTGTAGGCTCATAGAACTTCCATACTTGGGGCATAGGTGAGGTTGCAGACACAGGAAAATGTGGAATTGTGGGCTTGGACATTGGTGGAATTCCAGATTTGGAAAAGAAAGGTGCAGTCGCAAACTCAGGACAGTGGGATTGTGGTCTCAGACAGTAATTTAATCACAAGCTCAGACAGTGGTAAAATTGTGGGCTTAGGACAGTTATGGAGTCTGGACTGTGGCAGAGCAGCTAGTTTGGTAGACTCATGACAATGTGAAGCTATGGACTCACACAGAGGTGGAGTTACTGGTTTGGATCATTCTGGAATTGCAAGCTCAGAGAACAGTGTAATCAGGCCGGTGGAATCATGGACTGATGAAAAAGACGTATGACAGTTGTGGAGCTGCTTGTTTGGAGCAGTAGTAGAGCTGCTACTTTAGGGTAGTGCTGGAGCTGCTAGTTTGGGGGCAGTAGTGGGGCTGCTAGTTTGGGGGCAGTATTGGGGCTGCTAGTTTGGGGGCAGTAGTGAAGCAGCTAGTTTGGGGGCAGTAGTGGAGCTGCTAGTTTGGGGGCAGTAGTGGAGCTGCTAGTTTGGGGGCAGTAGTGGAGCTGCTAGTTTGGGGGCAGTAGTGAAGCAGCTAGTTTGGGGGCAGTAGTGGAGCTGCTAGTTTGGGGCAGTGGTGGAGCTGCTAGTTCAGGGCAGTGGGGGAGCTGCTAGTTCAGGGCAGTTGTGGAGTTGCTAGTTCAGGGCAGTGGTGGAGCTGCTAGTTCAGAATGGTTGTATTGCTGCTAGTTTTGAGCAGTGGTGGGGCTGCTCCCTTTAGCATAGTTGTGGAGCTGCTAGATTGGAGCAGTGGTGGAGCTGGTAGTTTCGGGCAGTGGTGGAGCTGCTAGTTCTTGGTGGTGGAGCCTGTTCTGAATGCTTGTCTCGTCCAGGCTTATATCATATCATCAGTGACAACACAAAGACTGCATGCAGAACATGTGTGTATGTGGTGTGGGGGGAGAAGTGTGTGACACAGTGACAGAGACAGTTTCTTTGTGCCTCTGCACTGACCTCAGTTGGTCATGAACTCAGCTCTGAGTCACTATGAAGCAAAGAGAGAGGGTGCTTTGTACCCTAACTATTCGTCCAATAAAGAACATGGAAATAATTGGGTCCTTTCAGTGATGCCTTTAAGAAGCAGTCAATACGTTTCCTGTGTTGCACTGCAACTGCCCTCTGCATATGCTGTGATTTGCAGACTTTCAGTTAAAAGGGGACTCTAAGAATTAAACTGATACATTGCTATTATTTATTCAGACATTTTTGTCTTTTTTTTTTGAAAGTGAGAAGATTTGGTGTCAAGGCTTAAGAATATAGTGTGCATTTGCGTTTGTGTGTGTCTGTGTGTGTCTCAGTCCGGTTCCTGTGTTTGGGCTGCTCTAGTTAGCTAATGGTCCTTGCAGTCTGTTCCCTCCATGGTGTCATTATTCTGCATTCCACATGGCTGGCGCACTAATAAACACACTGTGAAATGCATTATGGGCTGGAGAGAAATTCGCAGGGGCCAAAGCATGCCCTCTTTTCGGCACCAGCCCGATTCTTTTCATTGTGACTTTTGAGTGGTGAGGGCTTTTTAATTGTCCGTGATTGGAAAGTCAGCGAGGCCAATCGCTTCTCCGCCTGCTTTGTAAACAGATCTGTTAAAAATCTCTTGAAAAGCGTGAAATGACTGCACCGTCTGTAACTCCTTCTAAATGAGTGCTGTGGAGGAGGTGGAGCCTCTTGGTTGGAGGGATTGTCAGCCCTGCATAGCCCCCTGTCTGCTGGCGATGACTGCCATTTGTCAGTCTGGCTCGAGGTTTAAACACACACTGGAGGGTCTCCGCCAAAAAGGATGGTATTAAACATTGTGTGATATGAGATGAGATGTTGCTGGCAATGAGGCTAATGTATCAAACAAATATAGAAGCTTATACCCCATGAATTAGCTAATTGCATGCCAAATTCTCCACACACTCGGCTCAAATTGGGATAATTTCAAAAATGTATCTCAAATAGACTTGCTGTCTCACTACAGATCCTTTAACTCTTAACAAACAATCTGCTGAAAGCTACAGTACAACTGGTACAACTTTCTTTCTTTTCAGCTTTTGATAAGGGTTTATTACGTCTAGTCAACACTTATGTGTGTAAAAGGTTGTTTACCCTCTGTGTTCTCACAAAAATCCAAGCCAACCATTTCATGTCCACATGAAAACACAAAACCATGTAAACGAAAAAACGTGCCAACCCAACACCCAGCAACAAAACGCTAAGCATAAAGCCATGTTGGACAATCAGAATCTTGAAAATAGTTAAGGTGATGACTTGGGTGGTGAGAATTGTTGAGTACGATCTGGTAGTCAAGCAATTGATATATTTAGGACGGTTATGGGCTACAGATCAGGCCATATCAGGGCATGCAGAAAGGACATTTCCAAAATAGATCCCGTCCAGACGGCAAAATGGATCTCAAAAAGATTCTTATGTAAGATCATTTAGAATCCAATTTTCGTGACAGAGTCGTGGGAGTGTTTGATGTCGTGCATTTTGATGCATTTGTTCCCCAATCTCTTTAATTAATTCATCTAAATTAATCACACAAGTTCTTTCTGTAAAAGTGTTTAGAGCAAACCTTTTTTGCATTGTTCATGTGCAGTAATGGTCACAACAATCAAAAATTGCTGAGGGAAAAAATATGCTGAGGGGGGAAAAATGCTTCAGCAAGAACAATGATAGAACTAAGTCCATCTAAAAGATGCATCTGTCTTTAAGACAATGTACATGTACAGGCACCGGCGTCAGAAGCATTTTATTCTGGAGTCTGAAATGGTTCCAGTGGCCATGCATATGAGGCATCACAAGCCTGGGATCAGGTGCTTTAGGTTGAGGTGCTATTTTAAACCTGATGTACTCTGATGATACAAAACAATCCTTATTTAATGAATTGCAGATAACAATACTCCTATCAACCGGTCACTGGGCCAAGCAGACGTTCTCATCTTCATTTTAAAGAGCACCTGTGGTGAGAATGGGACCAGTTGCTCAAAGTCATGGGGTGCAATTAATCAATGTTAATTTTTTTTCTGTGATTAATTGAGCAAATTTAACACATTAATTCGAACCCCCTAGTATAATTTGTATAAATGTGTAATAGTTGTCTATGAAAGGCCAAAAGTTATAAACCTGGTACCGTTCCGTGAGCCATTTGGTACCGAGAAAAACAGGTTTAGTGGCCATTTTTTTAGTTGTATCTGTACCAGTCTGTGAAAATATTGTTTTACATGATACTGGTCCACGGC
>JBBPDE010000040.1:21435461-21445814 GCA_037974605.1 Nannopetersius ansorgii | reverse complement strand
ACACACACACACACACACACACACACACACACACACACACACACACACACACACACACACACACACCTACCTTCAGGGTCTCATCAGTGTAGTGTGAGCAGTGAGTGCTTATTGAGCCTGAAAGCTTTGTTTGTGTATGTTTCCCCCCTCCCCAAATCTTTTTTTTTCCCTTGTCCTAGTCCATATGCTTAGTTTGGGTTGATGAGCATTTTATGCATGGAAACACACAGAGGGCCTGATTGGTGATGCTGGTGTAGTAGCTTTTTAATGGACACAGCTCAGATAGTGTGTAGCTTGATGAGCTTTGCATTGTGTGTGTGTGAGTGCTAAAAAAGGGGTTGGGCTTGGGAGCAGAAGACAATAGTTAACTTTCAGACAGTCATAAGGAAATGCTGGCATTGCCTGGATGAGCCCTGGGCACATATTGACTTTTTTCTAACCTTGTAGATGTAAACTTAAATGTACACACAAACTTTGGAGACTGCTGCTTCTTTTTTCATCTTTAATGCTCTGATGCCTATTTTACAGCTGCAGGGCAAACTATAGTCCAAACTGCTTGTAGGAAATAGTTAAAGATGGAATGTAGTGGGAGTGGAGCAGCTCAAAGGCACATGTGCTTGCTCGCGTAGAGAGAGAAAGAAATGGGGGACTTGCTCTACAATGCTGCAGAGAAGGTTCCTCATGCACTCTGGTTTCTTTCCTTATTGATTTTAGTTCAATATTGTGTAGTGAAAAATGACAGCAATAGTGTCATCTTGCCTGTTAAAATGTTTTTAGTCAAAGTTCTACATATACCATCTTGAGCAAAATGTTTAGATTCTTGAGAAAATTATATTAAAAACCTGTTTAACTGAGCAGTATGTTTTAAAAGCTAAAATTAGAATGTGTACAAATATCAATATGTATTTGTTTAATCATTCCCAACCTTCTTCTCATGGGCTTCCTCACAGAATTACATTGTAGTTCTGCTTTCTTTTTATTTAATGTTATTTGTATGTATTCACTGCTCAGATTTTAAACAGGCTACACAAGTTTTTTGTACTTTAGCATAGTACTGTACATGTAACATTAGCATTACGTTACAAACTTTGCAGGTTTCCCCATATAAATAAAAAGGCAGATTTCAGAAGGCAAACTTTTAACAAGCCATGTGTTGTGATGCTGTATGCAGTGTGTAAGGCTCTGGGGTTAATGTGGCTCCAAAGGCCTATTGTGTCCAGTCTACTGCTGCTTGTCAATTGCAGGCGAGCAGATGGTTTGTACATGTTTACATATTAATCTTGGCACTTTTTTTTGGAGGGGTCGGGTAGAGAAAGGCCACTGTGTCGCTGTGATGAGGACACAGTGCCGGGTGGATGGACAGCCAATACGTGGCTGAGGGTAGCGGCAGGCTTCTCCTGAACAATCAGTCTGTGATTAGGCAGTAAACACAAACCAGTGACCTTTGACAACTGTCAAGTTCTCTTATGCAAGTGAGCTTTCTCAAAGGCACAGGGAATTCGTTTTGTACAATTAGTATCATTCTGTTTCTGTAGCTGTGTGACTTAAAGGGCACCACTAACTGTACCATCCAAACATTTAGGCTGCATTAATTTTGCAACAGAGCTGTGTGGCTAATTTAGCTGCTACTTTAGCTGCAGGTCTGAATCATCTTGTACTTGTTTTAAGTTGTTAAGGTTAGGGCTAGGGTTAGCGTTCAATGCAGGCTTAATTTTTGGCTTAAGGTATCTGGCTTAATCCTGTTTGGGAAATCCCCCTCCCCCGGTCAATCATGCGTCTTGTGTGTTTGTCGGCAAACAGCAGCGTATTTGCTTTCTTGACTGCAACTTTGCTAAAGGGTATAGACCAGCAAATGAAGGGTCCGTCCTTTGGAAAGCCGCCATTGAGCAGGAACTCCATTACCTCCTGCTACAAAAAAAAAATGCTGAGCATCCTCCTTCAAAGAGCCAATCGCAGCGCACCATAGAAAGGGACTGTATGCATATTCAGTGTCCTTTTAGAGCAAACACAAGAAGACCTTGAGACAGAAATAACAATGAAAGGATATCCCCCTTTTTCCATTCTGCATGGTTTCACTTCAAGTGCATGCGCTTTTATCTGGAGCAGGACATCTGGTGCTGCTTACGGTCCGTCCGAATGCGCGATTCATCTCTTTCTCCTGTAGCCCCAACCCCCCAGGCTCTCCCCCCGTGCGAATGCACGATTCATCTCTTTCTCCTGTAGCCCTCCTCCCTTTTCTCTCTGTCATTCTCTTTTTCGTTCTTTTTCCCTACCTATTTCCAGTATTCATTTGCTCTTTCTCTTCTCTTTATCTCTTCTCTGGGCCTTCTCTCGGTAGACTATAACATTGGGTGTTTTACCAAATGTAAAATGGAGCACATTTTAGTGTTATCCCTGCCATTACACACCTGATCAGCTCAGCCTTGTGCATGTGCTGATTGGTTGCATCGGGAATGTTATAATAGAGACACGCCATAAAGGCGTAGTACATTTAGAATTTGGCGCATGAGTTTTTCTCTACATTCAAAACAATTGGGCCTGAATTTATGTGCTTGGAGAGGCCTAAACGATGACTGTTTATTGCACTAAAACTCATGCATTGGAATCATGTCTTTAATTTCTTTGCATTTTTATGCTCCTACAATGCCAAGACACCAACTGTCCAATGTGTGCAGTTGTGTGAATGTAGCACTGCACCCACATTTAGGTCTTATCTGATCTTTCCATACATGCCGGCCTCTCCTGGCCGACTAAAAGGAGGCTGATTGAACCCCATGCGCCGCTTTCTCTCTACTCCACACAATTCAGCGGATCAGGAATCAATTGCGAGCGATCATGACAAATGAGGGGCGCACGGGAGCTGTCCCGAATGAATCAATCAGCCTTTTATTATCCCAGCAGCCATCGGAGCTCTGGGCTGGGCCTCAATGTGTGGCTTTGTGCATATGCATGTCTGTTGTGTGGAGATAGATGATGGTGGTTAGGGGGTGCGGTGTTAACCATATTGCTGCCGGGACAGATGGAAGGTGGGACACAGGGGAGGGGTTTTTGGGGGCATGGGCGGGTGTCCTGCTCAGACTGCGTGGCTGATTATAGATTAACCTGTAAAACTACAGCATTGCTGTTTCACGCTCTCACAAGTTCATGTTGGGTAATTAGTGTGACATACTTAATGAGTAAGTAACCTACACCTTTAATCTTTTCTGAATAATCAGCAAAATAATACAGATGCCGTATAGAGATTAGCTTGAAAATACCTGGAATATTTCTTTCAACTTGAATAACTGAGTAACGTGCAGAGTGTAAGGGGTTAAGCTTGTAAGAATGAGGAGGGCCTCTACCGCCATTGGCTGACTGGCTGCTTTGTGGGCGTGCCTGAGGGGTGGCAGATGGTCCTAAGTGAGGGAGGGAGGGAGTGTTTGAATGAGGGGCTCTTTCCTCTTTCTTCTCCTCAGTCTTGCTGTTCCCTGATCAGCAGTACTGTTTAAGTGGTTCAGATAGGCCACCACAGCCTGCAGTGATATCAGCTAGTCTCCCTCACACTCGCACGCTCACAAGCAGATGGCCAGTAGAGTGGCATCCTCAAATGGGAAGCACAAGCTAGGCAAGCAGGAATTAGCGGGGACTGACAACAGATTAATTAACACACACACACACACACGCCAGTTGTAGACGCCACGCAAAGCCAATGTGTTTCAAGGCCACGATTGCTGTCCGTTTCACACAGACAGCGCAAACTGGTCTGTGGCTGCATGTATTTGTGTGTTAGTTTAGCGCTATAGCGTGGCGTGGAGATTAGCACTCTGAGAAAAAGGCCTCTGCTCTCATATGGACTTGGATACACACACACACACACACACACACACACACACACACACAAACACTTCCCTAGAGACGTCCCACCTATGGTCCAGAGCTACTTGTGGATGCGCTGGGCTAGGCTGTGTATGTTTCTAACAATTCAGTTTATTGAGTCACAGCAGTATAAAAGTGCATTTTTAAATTAAACATTCTCAGTTCTGAGATCTGATTGACTGATCTAAAACAATAATAAGCAATGTTGAGCATTTCACAAATGTGTGAAATGCTCAACATTAACATAGTTCAAATCCATAGTAATGTAAATGGCCCATATCCCATTTTTCAATGTTTTTGTTTTGCTCTGAAATCTGTTTGTAATATTTGTATGTTATTAATCATAAATTATTCATCGTATTTTAAATCTTTCCCAAACATTCAAATGAGATTGTGGAAAACTTTTGAGCGCCCCGTTTGGATTCACTGTTTGGATTCTCTTGCAGTCCTGAATAACACATTTAGTGTCAGCCACACAGTTGATCACATTCTCAGTGATAAATCTTTGCCTGGTCTCTCACCAGCTAGTTCACTATAGTGAAGCACCTGCTGTGTAGTGTCTAGTCAATCAGTTCACAACTGAACCTTTAGTTTTCATTTAGCTGTTTGCTGAAGAATGTTAACTTTTTGTGAGTCATTATGATGGAGGTTAACTTCTCTCACCTCTTCTCTGTTGATGTGTGACGTACTTTGGACCATATTACATATGAAAACAGGTATAGTTGTTGGTCACAGGGTGCAGCTGAAAATCAGTTCACTACTGTGATTGTGTGCGTCCATCTTCGTTTAATGTAAACACTGGCGTCCTCTCATCTGGCATCAGCCTTGTGTATCTTAAACAAGCCAGTCAAGCAGGCTGCATGCCCACACAAGAACTATTTCGTGCGTGTGTGTATACAATGACCCACATTAACTGGCAGAGTGTCATTATTTCTCCAGGGTGACACTGTGGCTCATTGTCATCAGTGCTGTCTGTCTGCTTATGACACTTCTCTATCTTTCCCCAGCCCCCTGTCTCTCTCTCTCTCTCTCTCTCTCTCTCTCTCTCTCTCTCTCTCTCTCTCTCTCTCTCTCTCTCTCTCTCTCTCTTCCCCCCCCCCCCCACTCTGAGCATCTGTGCCAGGTACTGAATGATCAAAAAATATCTAGAAGAAAAAGCAGCCAAAACACAAACACACTTATATGTACACACACACACACACGCACGCACGCAGACAGCCTCAAAGGTCAGCCTAAAAAAGAGCAGCCGTGGAGAGAATGGTGGAGGAGCATTCAGTGCCATAGTGGAGCAACAATAGCACGTGCAAAGGGGGGGGGGTTAGAGGAGAGCCGTGAGGGATAATGAAAGAAAAGAAGGACCCTTCACATCCATCTGTGGCAGATGCCTTATCCCGCTCCTGTCACATGAGTTGATGGGCTCCTCTGTAACTCCAAAACCAACAAGCCCTGTCATACACCAACCCAGAGAGGCTGCATGCTATACGTGCACACACGCACACGCACAGGCTGTGGTTCTGAGAACCCTTGTTGCCAAGCACATTTAATAAGGATGCAGTTGTAGGACTTGCTGTTTGGAAGGGCTTTTCAATTAAGTTTGTCAGTTATTTTTGGTCTCTGAAGTTTATTTCTTTTGTTTTGTCCTGGAACTGTAGTTAACAAGCTTCTGTACCAGCAGGTAATCTTAAATAGACACACGCGCACACAAACAGAAGTACATTAATGGCTAATGGCAGTTTTTTTTTAAACCCTGAAACTTGGGCGTGTCTTTTTTTATTAAAAAAAAAACTTTTTGCTATTAGCAGTGTCAGTACCAAATGACGTGGGTAAAGTCATTATGTATTTCAAAGTAATTCCAAACATGCAGAAAACTGAAAATATCTGGCTGACAGATCTCTCTCTCTCGTTCCATTTCTGTGTCTCTCGCTCCCTCTCTCTTTTTGTTACCCATTTTTTTCCCTCCTCAAGCTGAGAATTCCTGAGTCATCCCTCAGCACATCTGATAAATAGCGGTTTAGAGCAGCGTCAGCGTGGTTGAGACGGGGCGGTGGGGGAGAGATGGGCTTTGGGAAGCGAAGGAGGGAGTTATTCTTCTTAAAGCACTTTTCTTTTTTATAACCTTTAGATTAATGCCATTTTGGTGACCACTAATGCAGGTCATGTTGTTGCAGTGGGCAGTGCGTTGCTTTCTGGTACTGTAGAGATCCATGTGTGATTGATGTGTGGGTGTTGGTATTTACCAGTTTGTCTTCAGCTTTTCTGTACTAGAAGCAGTAAGACTGAGGACAAACTGGCAAATACCATTCTAACAGTGTAGTTGTGCAACAACTATTTAACAATCTGAATCTCCTGATATGAATAATTTTGTCAAATTTTAAAGGAGAATGGTGGGTTTAAATTGTAAAACTATTATATTACCCAAGTCCTTCGACCTGTCAAGTCATATGCTATGCAAGACCTCTGAAAGTGCGCTGTGATATCTGGCACCAAGGTGTTAACAGGCTCCATGGACCCTTCAGATCATCCCTCAGATGTTGGAGTTCGGAGACCAAGTCACCACCTTATCGTGTTCTTGTAAAACAATTTTTTGTTGTGTGGCAACAATGTTAAGGTGGTGGTGATGCATGTCAGGGTAATAGGGTAGTAGAACATTGCCTAGAACATCGCACACCACAAGGCCTGCTGGTTTGGAGATGCTTGGACCCAGTCATCACAATTTGGCCCTTGTCAGAGTCGCTTAGTTCTTTACAACCATTTTTCCTGCTTCCAACACATAATCCTCAGGAAGCATGTCTCTCTTGCTGTTCTCTTGCTGAGAAAATGTTGTTCACTTTACCTATCAGTGATTTTAATGTTTGTGGCTGATCTGACATGCTACCGACACACACACGCACACATCAACAACATGACACAAGTAAAGATATTGACCTGTGTTATGTTAACCAAAATAGCTTTACTGTGTGTAGGATACTTGGCACACAGTAATGCTACATTTTTATTGGTTAAAAGGCTTATTTACATGTTGTAGACTACTGCCATATCTTTACTGCGAAGGCCAGTATCATGATAACGCGTAACGAACAACATATTGTGCAGCCCTACAGTTCAGTCACCATGATCTCATAGCAGAGACTGGAATTCTCGGTCCACGCCGAATGCCAAAGGCACTTTGAAATGTAAAACACTCCAGAAGTTTGCATAAACTGCAGTAGGCGAGGCATTTCAATGTTGGCTTTGCAAATATGCCGCAGCCCCTGCATTCATCCAGCGTCCTTTTGAGAAGAAAAGATGTTTCGCTGTGAAATGCCTTCTGCGGAGCGCTAACACAAGGAATCCTCCCATTGTGTTATGTTTCCATCAGGGCATTCTTACAGACCTGCTCTTTTAGTGGAGACATCTCGGTTTCACGCAGTAAGACACGCCAACTGTGTACAGATATATTGCTAATAGATTATCCTTAAAGAGACAGCAGCCTGCAGAAATACATTCACTCTCATCTCGCACGCTCTTTTGTTTCCACCTAAATCTGCTTTAAACTCGCCTTTGTGGCTCATGTCATTTGCAACACATAGGGGTAGTAGCCCCCGCTCTCTTTATTATTTTATTTTTTGTCCTTTATCAAAATGGAAACAGACCTCACCATAAATTCGCCTTAATCAGGTGGCTCTGTGCTGCTGGCTCTGCCTGAAAGGGTTTGGCAGTAAATTGGACGTCGGATTTCTTTTCTGAAGGAATAAAAAAAAACTCAGGGAGGGGTTAGTGGGGTCCGCCTTTCTCAGAAGAACTCGTCTGGAAAAGCCTTTTGTGGGATTTGGCCGGCTTTTGCTCGTGCTTATTAGACAGCCATGCTGACCTATCCTGAGAAGCTATGGTTGTGCCACTTGTCATATGAATAATTTGCTGTTTTATTCAGTAATAACTTGTCTGGCTGACTGTAATATTATAAGCTGTAATAATATCGTAAGACATTTAATTCAACTTTTATTTTATTCCGTCTATTTTGGATGTTTAAAGATCATTTATTTACTGAACTGTGTTGTGATTTTCTAATCATTTTCTCTGCTGAAATTCACCATTAATCTCAACTATATTCTGTTCAACCACCTGGAATTCAATTAAACTATGTTAAAATATCTTTACTTTGGACTCTGAAGGCTGTTTTCTGTTGAGCTGGGTTCATTCCTCTTGGTCTGTGAGCGAGTAGAGATTTTAGTCACATGCCAAACTGTGTGAAACCTCCCCTCTGCCCATCTCAGCATCGCAGTAATCCAACTCCTGAGTGTTGGTAGCAGTGTGGGTTGCCATGGTTTAGAGTGCAGTACAGTAAACCCCATCGCCCAGCCCCCATCCTGCATTCTTCATCATTAATATTTTACTGGTGAAAGTCAGGAAGGAGCTGGACTGTTGGCTACAGGCTCACATTTGTATATATATTTTTTAATGCTTTGTCAAGACAAGCCTAAACCTCAGCCTAACCTTTACCTTGGTTACCAAAAACAAAGCTGACATTGTAGGGTTCCCAATTTTTGTACTGGGACTGCACCATAACACGCACGCTTCACTCCCCATCTCTCGGCTCAGCCCCCTCACCTTTCACAGCATCATAGTGGCCCCGGGCATTAACCCCCACCTCCTCTGGGACTTGTTTCAGGGCGAGACTTCTCAGCACCCCCTGTCATCAGGCCCAGTATTACAGCCCTTCAGAGTCCGTGGACTCCCAATAGGCTCCCCAAGGAGGGATTCATGGCCTCAGCCTTCTGGAAGAGTGAGGTCAGGGGGCACTAGGAGCAGAAAGCAGTCTGTCTGCTCTCTTGGGTATCCCAGTAGCATTGTGACATCTCTGGGTTATTTACTGGGGGTGTTGACCAGAACTAGACAACCATTCAGTCATTCAGCTTTATTGTTCCAGGAGGGCCAGAAGATTTTCAACTAAGATAATTTTAAGAGTCAACAAACACTGGGAAAAAAAGGAATACACAAAGTCGGCAAAATGTGTAATTTGGGATTTTGAGATGGGAGGAAAAGGGGCTTATTCCGTCAGTCATTGCATGCGTTTGCATTTTGTTGACTGGCTGGTTTTGTTTTGTAGACTGCTGTGGACCTTTAAGGCTTTGGTTCAACTGTTACTGACGTCTACTAGGGAGGAGTAATGTTACATAGTTTGTATTTTATTTATTTAGTTAGTTTTTGTTTTGCTTTGATGGACTTTCAGAAACTCTTTTTAGAACCTTGATCCATTGCTTTAGTTTAGTGAGCCCTTGGCAATTGAAGCCGGGTGCAACAGGTTCCATCCTGAAACAGCTCAGTGCCTGAAAAGCAGCTCTTGTAGTGAGGAATAGTCTGCTCAGGCCAGGATGGTGTTGGTTTTCTTGACCTTAATCCTTTGCTGCCAAAGGACCACATGGCTTGAGTGGTAGTTTCGTAACTGCTGTGTCTTCTTACTATCTGGTCCTCCGGCAGGCTTGTAGGAAACCCATGTCTCAAATTGCAGGCTTTTCTGATCACCCTGAGCTTGGTCGGTTTACTTTCTCAGAGCGTGCACTCGCATAATTTACTTACAGAGCCTCTAGTATTATCTGGGTATTAGAACTTATCAAGATGTTCTGTTTTTTGTTTTTTTCCACCCCAGTCCTAGTCAGAATAGTTTAATATGGGTTATATTGTATTTTGCAGCATGTGATTCTCAGTCTTGGTTTAATTTGGTCAATACATTAAATTATGTTTCCTCTTATGCTAACCTTTCTTCCCCCGTTTCTCTCTTTCTCTTGAAAGGTTTCCATCTCAGCGGGACTGTCACAGAACCGGCCACTCAGTCAGAGCCAGAGACGACGCACCGGGTGGCGATCAGCTTCGACCGCTGTAAAATCACCTCAGTGACGTGTGGCTGTGGCAACCGTGACATTTTCTACTGTGCCCATGTGGTGGCACTATCCCTCTACCGCATCCGCAAGCCTGAGCAGGTCAAACTGCGGTTGCCCATCTCCGAGACGCTCTTCCAGATGAACCGGGACCAGCTGCAGAAGCTGGTGCAGTACCTCATCACAGCCCACCACACAGAAGTGTTGCCCACCGCCCAGAAGCTGGCAGACGAAATCTTATCCTCTAACTCTGAGATCAACCAAGTGCACGGTGAGGCACGGGCATGTGGACCCTTTTTGCACTTCTTAACATTGACAGATCTGCCACTGGGTCCAGGGTTTCACTTCATCATCCTGCAACTGTTTTTGCATTGTTTTCCTTTACTTACTGCATGAAACATCATAGGATGTGAAAGTTTAAGAGGTAGATGAATAATGTTCAAATATTTAACAGTGCTGTAGAGCATTTGAATTACTAACACAAAAACAGGATTGTTTATTACTAGTGCTGGGCTGCTAACGGCGTTAACGCGAGACCCTTATCGCGTGATAAAAAAAATATCGCTGTTGATCTATTCACAAAGTTGGGTTGGGAGCTGGGTCTATACTACGCAAGCTATGATGACTTTCACCTTGATATTTT
>JBBPDE010000040.1:21415391-21426262 GCA_037974605.1 Nannopetersius ansorgii | reverse complement strand
ACCTCCACATCATTGCATTCAGTTTTTATTCACGATTTGTATAGTGTCCCAACTTTTTTGGAATCCGGTTTGTATAAGGCTAGTTTCCCGGACAAGGATTAAGCTTAGTCATAGGTGATATTTTCCTTTCAATGGAAACACTCCATTCAAAGGAACCAGCATATCTCCAAAAAATTGCATTTTTTTTTTTTTTAAATTCAGTTTTCACTTTTCTGCTTCATTTAAAGACAGCACCGTGGGCACATTTTGTGATGAATGGATCAATAGAAATGCTTTAGATTTACTTCTATAAAATGCTTCAGGTTTTCTACTGTATTTACTTCTACAAAACGTTTTGTTACTTATACTGAAATAGGCTCTTCCCCATGCTGTTTCTGGGCTTTCGACATTAAGAAAACACTCTGTAGAATCAGAGACATCCATTGAATTATCAGTGTGGTTTTTAACCAAGGCCTCCAGTTTTGTTTTGAGCGTGTTTTTGCCGTCAACTCCTGATGCCGACACAGGGCAGCGGGTTCGTTAGCCATGAGGGTTTAAGAGCTAGTGCTGAGTGTTTTTTAATACACACACTCATGGGTATATTAACAAAAGCATGCATGCCTTCAGATCCCATACTCTGGTCATGGTGCATGACTGTTAAGTACAGAAGGGTCTTTGTTAGACAGTGATGGTTTACTCTGATGATCGTTTTCTATGTTCCAGCATTTAGCCTTTAGCTCACTATTACACACTGCAGTCCGTAATGCTTGTAAGTTGTTATTTGGAGAAGTGTCTATACCACAAAGTGATGTAATTTTTGGGCTGAAATGTTTGGCAAATGTTCATTATCAGGCAAGATATGCTTTCTGTTATATTTATTTACTCTGACGTGTTTGTGTACTGTAGCTAAAACACTAATACAGCAAAGAGTAGAATTTGCATTATTCAATCATCCCACCCCTCAGCACCCAGGTTTGAATAAGTAGTTGCATAGCTAAAAACAATAGCTGTCTTTATCTAAACATTTTCTCTGTTTTGTGGATAGCGTGTTTTATGGATAACGGTTGTGTTTAAGGCAAGTGTTTGTGGGGCCAGCAGTTTAAACTGTACTATTAGATATAAGCTTCCATTCCTCCATAGCTACATTAGTCTTGTAGCTCCAGTGCAAAACTAAAGATGCAGAAATAGGTCAATTTGATTTAACAAACAACTGCAATGACAGGTCAGTATTGACCCAAACCAGGGATCTGGAGTCATTGTCACTTAATGGTCACTCTTAATGTCTTTGCAGATTCAGGTGATCCTAAACCCCCGGTGTATCAGCACGTGCCCGTGTGGGGCTGTGCAGACGGTGGCGAGTCATACCTGGCCCTGGCCCTGGAGGTGGCACTGATGGGCATGGGGCAGCAGCGGCTGATGCCTGAGGGACTGTATGCCCAGGATAAAGTTTGTCGGAATGAAGAGCAGATCGTAGCCAAGCTGCAGGAGCTGGAACTGGATGAGCTGCTGGTCCAGACACTCCGAAAACAGGCTGTACTGCTACTAGAAGGTACAAAGACACTGTCTTTAAATACACACTTCCTCTGTATTGCTACCAGAACATAAAAACCCAGTCTCCCCTAACACTCTCTCTCTAAGCATCCTGATCTTTTCAATACTCTGTTCTCTGCCATCGTTCTTTCTCACTGCTGTTGTATCTTTCTCCACACCCCCCCCTCTCTATCCCTCCTATTTATCTTTTGCTTTTCCCACACTCCTCAACTGGGCTGCTGATCTCTCCATATCTCTTTCTCATGCCACCCTCCTTATTTTCTCTGGCCTACACATGCTCATAATCACACTTTTGCCACCTTTTTCTGTTGACATAATTTAATGCAACTAACATATCAACTATCTGAACTGTTAATTTTTTGTTAATGCAACTCAGAATGATGATAGCGCAACTTTCCTTTTTTTTATGCAGTCTATAGTAAAACATCAAATCGCTCAAAGCTTGCACAGCATTGGAATCACACAGTTCCTCAATCCTATCCCCTACATTTAAAAATCAGCAGTGCTACATGGACCACTATTACAAAGGACAGAACCGATCCACAATTGCTACTCCCAAAGTTATGGCAAAAAGCTTTAAAGGAAATGACAATGCATGAAAATAAGAGAAATGATGCTGTGTTCACAGAATAATTCAAAGAAAACAAATGTCTTGTTCACTTTTAAACAAAATGACAATTATTACCTTTGATGTACTTCTAGTAGTGTTTTGTCATACAACTGGTCAGATTGGAAGAGCAGTGTTGATTACAGCAGTGTTTTTTTTAAAAATACTTTCCCCCATTAAAGAAGATTTGATTCAAGTGATCACCTAACTAATACCTTATAAAGCAGAATAAGGTGCTTGTGTAGGAATTTAACATACACTGGCATGGACTGTTTGTCGAGATCTTGATTTAAAAAAAAAAAATTGGCATGGTTTCTTTTTTGTCTGTAGCTGTATATCACTGTCCTTTATGGGTAGGTCATGTCCAGTAGGGTCGTACCGACCAGTATGGTGTATTGTGGGATCTTAAGTCCTCACACTGGGAAATGGAGGTTATCAGAGACATTCACTCTTAAGTGAATAGAGTGAGTTTGTAGAATATGGCTCAGTTGGAATGCAAGTTCTGATTTCCTGTCCGTGTGTCTGTTTACATGTAGGTGGTCCATTCAGTGGCCTTGGTGAAGTCATCCACAGAGAAAGTGTACCCATGCACACGTTCGCCAAGTACCTCTTCACAGCACTCCTTCCCCACGACACAGACCTGGCCTACAAGATCGGCTTGAGGGCCATGAGGTGAGAACATGCAAGAAATGCAAGCCTGTAATAATATTACTGTTCAGTATTTAAACTCAGTGTTTTTGCTAATATACAACCATGTCAGTTCACAGTAAATAGTTAAATATATATATAGATATAAAATGATTCCATAAGGTAATATAGCTAGTGCGTCAAATGTCCTGATATATAACTGGACAAACTAATGTAAAAAGGTAATATAGTACAAAACTACTTAAAATGAGCTAAAACACCTAATATACAGTTTGCTTTATGGTTTATAATTTAAATGAATGTTGAAGTGGTTGTATATTGAATAACATAACAAATAGTGATTTCCCCCCGGTGCTGTTCTTTCCACTTTCCAATCGAACCGACTGGGCATCCTCCTCCTCCTCCTCCGGCGCACCTGTTTCTACTCATCCACGCTAATTATCACACCCATGTTGAGTTGAAATAAGTGTGTCAAAGCAGGGGAAACATTCAAATATGGAATCCTGTGACCCACCAGGAGAGAGAGTGGAGAGCACTTGCAGCAAAATTGACAGCTAAAGTTAACACTGAGGGTTAGAAAATAGTCATCAGAAAATGGTGCATGTAAGAAAATGTCCATATGTATAGTACTGCGTAACATGTTTGACACCTATTTTGCATTGATGCATGGTTGTTAAGCTGGTTAGAAGAACACAGGTTTGGTTCCTGAGATTCTTTGTGCATTCCAGGCATTGCTGGGATTTCTGCGGCTTCATCAGTAGCACTTGCTTTAATTTAATGAATGTTTTAATTAGGTTTTTAGGTAAACTAGGCTCACATGCAGAACTACAGTACACACACATGTACATGCACTTAGTCTCCTGTGTTATAGGGCTTGCGTGTGTCCGCTCCCACTGGCAGCAACCCTGTAGAGTCTCTATGGGCCTTTATTACTGTGCCATCATTAATCCAGGCCAGATCCTCAGGGTCCTCACTGATACACAATCAATAATGCAGCTCCCACTGCACGCTCCCCCAGACATGAGCAGCAGAGCATAGACCAGCAGAGCTGCTGCCTCAGCATAAAGACAAAGCAAGTGGAATACAGAGTGCTGAAAACAGTACAATCACAGCATGAACTGAAATTATAAATGATTGTATAGAGATCCAGGTCTAGTCCTGGGAATGTATTTTGTACACTTTATGGTTTTAATGCACTCTTCATGAGATTAATCTGGAGTGCCATGGAAGGAGATCTTTGAGGGAAGGCTGTTTTCTATAATAACCAGAATTGGCCAGAAATGCTAATAATGTGGTTGTGTATCGTAGGTTGCCTGTTTTGGAGTCCACGGCCCCCACGGGTGATGTGGGTCACCCCCACCATGGCATCTCCATCGTACCCAGCAGATATCCCCGCTGGTTCACCCTCGGACACCTGGAGTCCCAGCAGTGTGAGCTGGCTTCAACAATGCTCACTGCAGCCAAGGGTAAGTGATAATCGAAGAGTGATACACACAAAATATATTCTACGTAACTGAAAGAAAAAGTTTTATTTCAGTCATGAAATTTGAAAGTACACAATCGAGAGTTTTTAAAAGTAGCTTTTATTGTATATATTATATACAATTTATTAAATAGTGATGTTTTTTTCCCAACAGCATTGGAAGTGGGAAATTATGTGGATGTTTTCATACACTGTGTGAACATTTCATCCACATAAGTGACTATTTTTCATAAGTTTTGGTGCTAGACCAAAATGCATTAAAAGTAACCACAAATATTATTGAAAAATCAAACATTTTTCCCAGTTTGTTCAGCCTTACACATTTGTGTTTGATAGATGTGAAAAATATATTTGGTAATGGGAATTTGTGAAACTGCAGAAGAATGTCTTGAGTATTATAATAGTCATTTCGGCACTGTCTTACATCCTGTTGAAATATTTTCTCTTTTAGCAGCAGTTTTGCACATGATCAATGTGAATACCTTAATGAACAGTACCACTGTTAGTTTTTAATCCAAGTGAATTTGTGTTTTGTGTTGAATAGGCGACATGCTGAGACTACGTACGGTTCTGGAGGCCATCCAGAAAAACATTCACTCTTCCTCACTCATCTTCAAATTAGCCCAGGACGCCTTTAAAATCGCCACCCCTGCAGACAACCCTCCTGATATCACGCTGCTCAATGTTGCCTTGGAGCTTGGCCTGCAGGTGTGTGTGTGTGTCTGTGTGTTCATTTATGTACATGTGTGCACTCATGCAATGACTTATAAATCATTTTGAAATATTTCAATTTTCAGGCTATCACTAAACAAAACATACCTTGAAATTTGAAATCTCCTGTAAGAATACAATCACACCAGTGTGGCGGTTCTAGTAGTTGCTACAACAAATCCTGTTTATATTGATTGGATACAAAAATCACACTTTCCTCCAGATACACGGAAGCACACATCTCACTTATGTGTGTCACACACGTCTGGAGTATCTGAATGGGTGGGCAAGTGTGTGGGATATCTTTGAGAGCAAAATGCGTACACAGAAAAATGAAGCAAATTTCATTACACAGATGTTTTCACAATATAGCCATTTACTACTACTCACGAAGTACACGCTGTATATTTCGAGTATCACCCAGCCCTAGTACGCATGGGTGTTTGTCATATTGTGTTTAATATGTGTTTAATATGTGTGTATTAACATTTCCGTGCAGGTGATGAGAATGACTCTGTCTACTCTTAACTGGAGACGCAGAGAGATGGTGCGCTGGCTGGTCACGTGTGCTACTGAAGTCGGTCTGTATCTAACTCTTTTGTAATTTTCTGTATAATATTTGATTTAAAACGCACCCCACTTTTATATTAGAAACTGGGGAATATTATTTCCTATGTTATGAATGCAATGTTGTACTGAACAGCTCTAATCATCCATTCTCTCCCTGCCGCAGGTCTGCGAGCTCTGGTCAGCATCCTGCAGAGCTGGTACACGCTTTTCACTCCAACTGAAGCGACGAGCATTGTGGCCGCCACAGTCATGTCCCACAACACGGTGCTGCGACTGAGCCTGGACTACCCTCAGCGAGAGGAGCTGGCTGGCTGCGCCCGCACGCTCGCCCTGCAGTGCGCTATGAAGGACCCTCAGAACTGCGCTCTTTCAGCCCTGACACTGTGCGAGAAGGACCACATTGCCTTTGAGACAGCCTACCAGATAGTCATCGATGCCGCCTCCACGGGCATGAGCTACTCGCAGCTGTTCACCATTGCGCGCTACATGGAGCACCGCGGCTACCCGCTGAGGGCGTTTAAACTGGCCTCGCTAGCTATGGCCCACCTCAACTTGGCTTACAACCAGGACACACACCCGGCCATTAATGATGTCCTGTGGGCTTGTGCTCTGAGCCACTCACTGGGCAAAAACGAGCTTGCTGCCCTCATCCCCCTAGTGGTCAAAAGTGTGCATTGTGCAACCGTGCTGTCGGACATCCTGCGCCGCTGCACCATGACAGCCCCAGGCCTGGCCGGAATCCCAGGCCGTCGTAACTCTGGCAAGCTCATGAGCACAGACAAGGCGCCCCTTCGGCAGCTGCTGGATGCCACCATCAGCGCCTACATCAACACCACGCACTCACGACTGACCCACATCAGCCCGCGCCACTATGGCGAGTTCATAGAGTTCCTCAGCAAGGCCAGAGAAACCTTCCTTCTGGCCCAGGACGGCCACATCCAGTTTGCCCAGTTTATAGACAACCTCAAGCAGATCTACAAGGGCAAGAAGAAACTCATGATGTTGGTGCGGGAACGTTTCGGTTGACCACACTCGCACAAAAAAAAAAGAGGGATACTCCCTATGGATCTGCTCGTTCCTGTTTTATTTAAATGTAAGGCATTATTTCCTACCATTTTTCTTTGTGAATTTCTACATTTTTTGTTTGTTTTTTGTTCTGTTCGTTTTGTTTTTATTATCGTGAACAAACACAGTTCACTAACTTATTCTACCAGGTAGAAACCTGTGGGGGGCGAACAAGCTTAATAATGCTTTTTATTTTGGCGTATGCTCGCTTCCATTTATTACAGATATCCAGTTGTGGTGAAAAGTGTAGAAGTGGCACATAAAGAGAAACCAAATGACAGGCGGTTTGTATAGCCTGGGAAAGCTTTTCCATCGGGGCGATAACTTTTTTTTTTTTTGTTTGATTGTTGTTTGTTTGTTTTGTTTGTTTGTTTTTTCTTTTTTTGAAGGAGCTTGAACACTCAAAAAAAAAAAAAAAGCAACAACGGTCATTCCTAAAACACTCGCACACAGTGTTAATCTCATACCTCGAACGTATTTAAGGAACAGCTTTAATGTTCAGGAACAGGCCTCATTGGGTTTTTTTAAAGAGTAAAGCACGGTAGAGTGAAGCAGCTGAGCGAAGAGATGTTCATCTTAACCCAGGAATTCTCCAACACACACACACACACACACACGTTCCCCAAGATTAGGCCAAACCCCAAGAACCCCCTCTCCCCACCATACCCCATCCCATCCGTTCCTCTTGGTTTGTCTTTTTCAGAACAGTGAGGGGATCTTTTGAGAAAGAGATGAAGGGGAATTTTGTGATGATGAATCTATCAGCCACAATCCACACCTGAGAACGGTGCTGCCAAGGCATCAGAAGAACAAAGGTGTTTTCTTCTCCACCTGAAAAGGAACTTTTCAGCTGTCTTTTCCTAGATGACTAAGAGGAAGCATAAAGGAACACAGCAGTTTTCAACCTAATCTCTGTCTGTACTGTATGGTGAAGATATACCGCTATCGTTCAGCAGAAGCAACTGGCCATTGGTTTCTATTGTAAACGTGTCTTGAATCAAAAGGGTTTTTGTTCATCTACAGTGAATTAGCTTCATAATACAGACGCAGCAGATCGAGTTCAGGTTGAAACGCCTGCTTTTTTTTTTTTTTTTTTTTTGTAGAGGGTGGATGGGATTAGCAGCTGTGATATTTTCCTCACTGATTCTTAGGATGGAAGAAAAAAATCACAAGAGGCAAAAAAAAGTGACGTTTTAGTAGTAGTTGTAGTAGCATTATTACACAAGCACTTCGTTAATACCCACCCCTTCACAAGCTTGTATAAAATGAAATAAACAAATGTTGCCATTCTTGTTAAAAGATGGATTCAAACTCCTTTCGAAAATGCAAGGGGGAGAAAAAGACGAAGCAAAAGACTGAAAAAATTTCTTCCGCATTCCATCACCCGCCGCCCCCTCCCCACACAAGTGCCCGTGAGGGTCCCCTACACTTCGAATGCACTCTGCGGCTTTGAACAGAAGGAAAACGAGAAAGAAAGGATAAACGAGAAAAGAGATGCTCAACTCAGTTCTCAGGGATTCACTTAAAGAAACAAAATGGGAAAAAAATAGTAGCATAAGCATTTAAGATATTGTAAATATGAAAGTGTCAATTCAAAAAATTGTAAAGTTATAATTATTTATGATAACTGTATGTTTTTTTTCTTTTCTTTTTATCTTTTCGGATACTTGAATTTGTCGCGGGCTGGGAATGTGACAGCAGTTAAGAGAAATGACTTTCTCAGGTGCTCCTGTGAACAGTTTTTTTTCGTATTTACTGTTATGTTTGTATCCTCTCTTTTTTTTGTACACTTTGTTTCGGTTGCAAGAAAAAGCATGGTGTGTAAAGACTGAAAGAAAAGCAGAGGAAAAAAGGGGAGGACAAGCGTTTATGAACAGAAACGAACTGACTATGCAGAACCACTTCACGATTTTACTCCCTTCCCGAGGGCGTTGAACCCTCGTTCGCTTTCGGAGCGGTCAGGGGGACGCACTCTGATCGGACTGTTCTGTCGGCGGTCTGCACATTTGTTGCAAACTGGGCAGACTTTTTTGTTTTTTCTTTTTTTTGCCTTTTTGACTAACCTATGTACATCATCTTTTTTTCTTTCGAAGCCTTAGTCTTCTCTCAAAGTGGCCGGCATGTGTTTTTTGGGAACTGTGTTGCCAGTGGAGTTTGGTAGAGAGAGAGAGAAAAGAAAACCCCCTAAAACACACCTTTGACTTTAGGTGGAGGGTGTTTGTTTGAGTCTGCCAGCTAATGCCATCACTTTCTGGGATTTCTGCCTTCACCCAGTATCAGCTGATGTACGTTTAAGCTGTAATTCTGCGTTTGGGCTACAGATTCCCATCTTAGAGCGGTTTCTGTCTGTCCGGAGCTTTGGAAGCCTCGCCGCCTCACCAAGATTTGGACAGATGCTGATTTGGATGGCTGTGTATGAGGAGACTCCTGTTTTGTTGGTTAGTTTTAGTGTTGGTCACTATTTTATTTAAATGTTTCTTTTCCCCAGTTGTGTTCCTTCTTCCAAACAATCAGCCACAAAATTCACATTTAACAAACTCCCCTCCCCTGACTGTTGTGGGCCGAGACCACTTGGCATTAATGACCTTCCGCAGCCTTCCTCCTCCTCCACAAGAAGATCTCCAACAGGACAACCAGTGCTATCGTCGTCCCATCAGGGGGTGGGGCATTTTGCAGGTTAGGGAAAGTGTTTTGCCTTTTTTCCTTTCAACCTCTGCCTGCTCTATTAAACGAGAAAAAAAAAAGAAATAACCAATCAAGGATTTTCTGTAGTTCAACTTAGCTGGTCTGACAGGCATCGCAAAACGAGAATAAACTTCTGTGGCTTTGAGATTTTTTTTGTTTTGTTTTCCTCTCTCCCATACTCTTTAAGTGTCTATATGTGTTGACTGTACCAGTGTTCTGATCTGTCCCTAGATTTTAGAAGGAAAAATAATAATAATCGCTGGTAGAGATTGTTCACTAGTTCATCTACTGTTTTGATTTTCGTTTCTTTTTTCCTTTCTTTTTATTTTTAATTTAAGGGAAAGTGTTTGTCGCCTCTCTGTGCTACTGAATTATGAAAAGGTATCCAGTATTTGTTGCCACAAAAGTATAGTTCAACAACATTTTTTTTGTTTGTGCAACCTCTTGAGCTAATGTCTATAAACAAAAATTTATTACTATTTATGTAATGCTACTACCATTTTATATGATTTGTGTTGAATTTCAGTGCTTTTCTATGAATAAAGTGTGAAACACGTCATTGTCTTTGCATGGCTGGAGATACCCAATCAGCGTCAATAAACCGTTTTTAGAGAATACATGGATGGATCTTAAAAGAAAAAAAAAAAGATTTTGTGGAACCAAGAGTTGGTTCTACAGGGTTTTGAACTTGTTAAAATTAAACAAAAGTAACATGGACACTTGACTTAAAAGTGGCAAGTTGTTTTTGATCTCATTTAAGCAACATACGCAGATATGTCTAGAAACATAGCAGTTTGCAGCAAGCTAAACTATTTTTTGGGGATTTTTACCCAGTTTTCTCACCAAAAAGATCATTACCAGTTTCCACCCACTCTGTTTTTCCGGCATTGCATGATACCACAAACACTTGGAGGGTGAAGGCTGTAGCCGCAGCTGGCTGGGACGTCTGTCCAGTAGTGGGCAGCGGGCCGGTCACACGAGATTTCATGCAGCCTTCACGAAATACAATGTAAAAGTCCCATGAGGTGCTGATTTTTTAATGCTTTTATATAGGTCTTGGGGGTCCCCCAATACTGTATCTAAAGAGTCTTCGAAATTCATCCTTGGTGCAGCATTACAGCCACTTAGAGCCAGTCCCACAATGAGATTTCCCGAGGATGCGCCATTTTTTGTGTCTGTAGCTTTAAATGATAATGAGGAGAGAGGCGGAGCAAGGTGGGGGAGGGGCCAACTTGTGGCCGCAGTACCATGCGCTAATGTTTATAGTATATAGCAATGGCTACAGTGTTTACGTAGCTGGTAAAAGACAATTATATTTGTCTGTAGTGAGATTCGGGACATTTCCTTGATACTGAAGCAGTAGAGATCAGTGCATATATCCCCGTTGCCGTAGGACTCCTCAAATTTTACCCATTCTTATCGAATCAGAATCAGAATCGCGTTTATTGGCCAAGTATGTGAGCGAGCACATACAAGGAATTTGATTCCGGCAGAAGGTGTCTCTCAGTACAGTACAATTAAAACAACGACAGTGATTAAAGGATACAATACACAATATGCTGGGCAAATATA
>JBBPDE010000040.1:21383693-21396841 GCA_037974605.1 Nannopetersius ansorgii | reverse complement strand
ATGTGATTGGTTGATTAGATAATTGCATTAATGAGAAATTGAACAGGTGTTCCTAATAATCCTTTAGGTGAGTGTAGGGGCAGCTGGTAGTCTACCGGTTAGGGAAGTCGTGGGTTCAAATCCCAAGACTGCTAAACACCTCTGAGGTACCCTGAGCAACCCTGAGCAAGGTACTGTCCCCACACACTGTTCCCCGGGCACTGTGTTCCTGTCTGCCCGCTGCCTCACTTGGTGAATGGGTTAAATACTGAGAAAGATTGTAATTTACAATTACAGAGTGGCATCCATCTGTTTCTCTACATCATCTGTTAACCCCCTTTATCCCATTTGTTTATGTTTCTGACCGGCACAGGGCCGCCACTAAGCATGTATTTTTGGGCTGGTGGATCATTCTCAGTGCAGCAGTGACTCAGGCAGTGGAATGTCACAACTAAGCAAATGGTGCATGCTTGACCATCGCAGCATTGAACCATTTTGTGTCATCTTGGATCTATATTTTTAAAAAATCTAAAAAAAAAAAAAAATTCTCACCTAGATAATATAGTTTAGGAGTCACACTGGCCTCAAATTTTCAAATGCCCTTTTGTTTGTTTGCAAAGGCACCTGAAGAAAATGGAGTAGTTGGCCTAATTCCAAATATGTATTTAGCTTATAGCATGTACCCAACTTAAAGATAAAACATTCTAAACAACTTTTGACCAGTATTCAAAAGGCTGTATGTCAGTATTGTAACTACGGTCACCAAAGTTTTTATTCATTACTGCATGGCCATAATTTCGGTTTTTGAAGCAGCTGGTAGTCTAGTGAATAGGGCGTTCTCCCTGTGATCAGAAAGTCGTGGGTTCCATTCCTATGGCCTGCTAAGCACCTCTGAGGTACACTGAGCAAAGTACCCTCCCCACACATCCCCACACACTGCTCTTCCTGGCTGCCCATTGCTTCACTTGGTAAGTGGGCTAAAAACAGAGGAAGAATTTCGTGCAGCTCACACTGTGTGCTGTGCTGTGTTCACGAAATTTCCAGCTGCTAAAAAGTTAACAATATTTTTTTAACACCATTCTGTTTGTTTTTCTAAAAAAATGTTGTAAAAAAAAAAAAAAACCTTTCAAATGACAATGAAAGTGACAAAATGTTCCCCTTGATTCTGGGCCCGTAGCAGAAATATTGAGCAGAGATATTTGGTAACCTCTTGATGGATTACAGAATGATCCATTTCAGTTGTAAGGTATGGAGTAATGGATACAAGAAATCTGGTGACCACACTCACAATACTGACAAGTGATACTGTCTTTGGAATACCAGTCAAAAATAATTTTAAAAAAATCTTAAGTTGGGTATATCATACAAGCCAAATAAATATTTATTTGGAATTAGGCCAAAGATATGTATTTCCACCATTTTTCAGGTTCCTAGGTGTTACCGTTCTGGCATCTGATTTGTTTCTAGTTCTATGCAGTTTTCTAGTTGGCTATAAGACTGTGATTACAGGAAAGTCAAATCCACAATTCTATGTCAGGAAAGATACTCACCATCAGTGCAGACGGAGCCTGATGAAGACCTTTTCCGGTTTCCCCCATCACACGGTTCGTCGGCACAATTTGATTCCACAGCTTGGTGGCTGTCATTACCATCACCTTCATTTGTCAGCAGGTTTAGGCCACCAAAACACTCAGTGATTTCACTAGAATTTACTTCCAGTGACGTTTGTGATATCCCTGAGCCGTGATCACAGTTAGAGGATGGCTCGTTCTTTTCTACTTCATTTTTCCCATGTGGTCCATGCTGTCCATCATCACAAACAGCAACAGCAGCAGCAGCAGCAGTAGCAGCAGAAGACTCGTCTGTAGTCCAGCCCTGAGCTGCCCAGTAGTGGAACTGCTCCCAGTAATATGTGTACCCCTGAGAAGCATGCTCCTCCCAGGCTTCCTTCCACTCAGAACATTCCCATGGAACCAGTGGCACTTCGCTGGAGAATTCAGGGTGCTTCTCCACCCAGCTCCCCCATAGCAGTGTTTCTCCATGCAGCTGCCAGTACTTTAACCACGCCTCGTCGGCAACATCAGACTCCAGGTCAGCAGGGGACTCCTCTGGAAGAATAATTTTCTCTTCCTCCAGCTGCTCTTTCTCCTCCAAGCTCTCAGGCAGCTGGTCCAGCTGTGGGTCCAGCTGAGGGTCATGAGACATGTCCCAGTGGGTGGCACTAGTTGTCTTTGTTCCTCGGTCTGCCATGCACCCACTCCGCTTGTGCTTAAGTAAACACAAAAAAACAGGTTATTAGTGCGATTGCCTGTTCTTCTTAAGCTTCTCATCAGAGCTCATATTGAATTTTGGAAAACTCCACAATTAATATCCAGTGCTGTGTGTGTATTCACAATTTTAATCAGCTAATCAGGGGCTAAATAAGGATCATCTAAAAAAAAATTTATTTTTGTGTTCAAGACACCTCTACTGTATGTGGAGGTAGGGAGAGGGCGGTCGAGTCGCCTTCAAAATGTGTTGGAGAGAGAATCTGTGACATCACAGGTAAGGCGGCACAGACAAATGGGCCCATAGCATCAACATCAAGATTCTGGCAGGACACAGTTACAGTTCTCAGACTTAAGCTTTGGAGACAGAAAAGCTGTCGGGATTCCATCCCCACAATATACAAAGTAAAGTAAAGTAGTGTCTTATAGTCACATCACACAATATAGTGTTAATTTAACCCATTCACCAAGTGAGGAAGGGCACCCAGGTATGTGGGTATGGCACCTTGCTCAAGGGTACCTCAGTAGTGTCACCAGCAATCAAGGGATTCGAACCCACAACCTTCTGATCTCAGGGCAAACTCCCTAACCACTAGGCCACAAGCTGTCCTATCAAAGAATACACAATCAAACACAGCCAATCAATGTATGGGCAAAATGGTTTAAAAAAAAAAAAAAAAACAGCTTGCAGTGCTCGGAATGAAACATAGGGATGGCATTTGCTACCAAGTCAAAAGAAGAAAAACCCAGATTGTCTCAAACCCATAGCCCCCTGACCATCATAACAGAAGACAGCAGGTAACACACATACTGCTTTCTTTTGAGCCGACGAGCTGGCAAACCGTACTGGCAGACCCATACTGGCCATAAGAAGAGTCTCTTCGTCCACGACCACATCTTCTTCGTCCTCAGAGTGGCTACGCTCCTCATCCTCAAAATGATCAATGTCATCTGGTTTAGAAAACAGAAAGCAAATTCTTTATTTACAAGCCTGCCTTGTTTGGCTGTTGTAGGTTTGATCTAAACGGCTAAATATTCTTTGCAGTGCCATAGGGCACAAGGCAATCCTCTAAAGAAGCATCTTCTGCCAAGTACACAAAAAGATTCTCCAGCCTCATACCAAAAGGAAAACGTCTACAGTTCAATGTCAACGGTGCCAAACAAATGTCCAGATTAATCTGCATACCTTGTAATCCAATGTCAGGCAGAGGCTGTAGAGATTTTAGATCCGATCGATACAGTTCTCGATCACTGTAAAACAAAATCAAAGGGAGAAAACTAAAATGTAAACACATTAGGAGGAATCTGAGGAAAAGAATAAGAAAATAACATAATATAAAGTGTGCATTTGTCACACATGAACACACCACAGCACACAGTGTGAACAGAGTGGAATTTCACTGCATTTAACCTATTCACAAGTGAAGCAGTGTGTAGCCAGCGACACAACTGGACCTTGCTCAAGGGTACCAAAGTGATGCTAGTGGCTATTTTTGGATTCAAACCCACATTCTCCCAACTGCAGGGGAAACTCTTTAACCACCAGGGCAACAGCTGCCCCATTTAAGAATGATACAAGAATAATATAAGAAGACAGTCTTCAAAACTGGAGCCTATCGTGGGACCAGGGCTATAGGTTAAACCTGAATTATGACCTGAAACCCTTTGGTTCAGTCCCTAGTAAAAGACTGGCAATACGGGCAAACGTACTGGGGGCCTGACCAATTCACTGGGACTTCAATTACACTGCATTAAAATACATAGACTTTAATACGGAGTTGGTCCCAACCTTCCCCAAACCCCCTCAAAGTTGGAGGCATGGCGTGGTCCAAAATGTTTTGGTATGCTTAAGCCTTAAGATTGCCCTTTACTGGGGCCATCTGAATTCAATAAAAGTGTGTCCCAATACTTTGTCCATATAGTGTATAAACCCTGGGATAAGGCATGCTCCACTTCTGTGTTGATGTACTTACTTGACGAAAGCTCTGGAGCAAAGGCAATGAATTGTCATGTCGTCCTCTACACCACGATGAAAAAATATATCAGCTATGGCAACAGCCTGCCATTTTCCATGATTTATCATGATGAGAAATGAAAAATCCTACTGCAACAATAAAATGATCGGATCAAATCGTTCAACTTCTATCACATTCCAGTAACACGGCCAAGATCTAAGACAACTACAGAAAGCCAAGGGAGAAGTGGTCATCTGTACATTAAAATCTTGAAAACGTCCAGCGGTTCCCGCACGTTTGTTAAATTCACTCTCACATGTTTTAGAACTGTCTTCCTTGAGATGATAGAAAATCCCCTTCAAGTTAAAAGTCTCACATAGCGAACAAATGTGCTGTTAGCAACGAACTATGTGGACAAAAGTATTGGGACACACCTGTTTTTCAGGGTTTGGGCTAGGTCCCTTACTTCCAGTGTAGGGTAATCTTAATGCTTATACATACACTACGAAATACAGTGTACTTAAAATGTGCTTAACCTAGCCTTAATTTACCCCTGAATTTGAATGAAGTGGCCATTAATATGTGAATGGACCCCTTAATTTTACCTTAGTGGATTTAAGCCATGAGTGTGAAACCCCTTAATCTTAAACAAAAACAATTAATTCAGGAGGTTTCCTGGAAATTAAGGACAAAATTAAGGTATTTTTAAGGGGTAAAATTAAAAGGTTTGGTTTCATAGTGACACCAAGACATTTTGGACAACACCTTTGGGATGGACTGAATATAGATTCTATATTGGTAGTGACTAACTCCATATGAAAGTCTATGTGTTTGAATGCAATGTCATTAAGGTCCCTGTTGTTGGAATGGGCAAGCGTCCCAGTACTTTTGTCTATATATTGTAGGGAGAAAAAATAGCACAATTCGTTTGTGTAATGTTTTTGGTGGCATTTATTTATTTATTACAGGATCGTTCTTTAAAAAATATCCTAAATTTCAGGACTTTTATTGTAAAGTCCAGAGAGTCCCTGTGAAAGCCGGGCAGAGCAGGAAGATAAACAGAAGCAGTCAGAGTTTTTTTTAATTCAGCACCATGTAAGTTCAGCTATGAAGGAGAAATAACAGGCCGAGGACGGTTTGTCAAGAGTAAGATGATGTTATTCTGGCTTCTGTTTTACGTGTAGTGTTTTGGTGTGTGTCGTTTTGCTGTGCTGGAGGTTGGGGTGCGTTTTCTTTTGCCTGTGAGTTGCTTTAATGCCATATCAAACATGACAGTAAAAAAATATAGGGTTGTTTCTAATCAGGTGTCATTAGTTTCATTCAGGGCTTGGCAGTATGCCATCTATACGAACATACCGTGATATCAACATACTGCTTCTCCTAGCTGTATATTTAATACTAAATATTAGATAGATACTGAACATGATACGATGCTTATAAAATAGCTTGGAACGCCTCACCATTTCACCAACAGGGACTGTAATGACAATTTATTCAAATACATAGACTTTAATATGGGGTTGTCCCTCCCCCCTTCGCAACTAGAACAGCTTCCACTCTTCTTAGAAGGCTTTTTACAAGATTTCGGAGCGTTTCTGTGGGGCAAAGTGTGCCCATTCGTTCTTGTCCAACATCAGGCACTGATTGGACAAGAAGGTCTGGATCACAATTTCCGTTCCAGGTCACCCGAAAGGTGTTGGATGGGGTTGAGGTCAGGGCTCTGTGCTTGTACACCAATCTCATCAAACCATGTCTTTATGGAGCTTGCTTTGAGTACAGTCATGCCGGAATAGAAAAGGTTCTTCCCCAAACTTTGTCCACAAATTTAGAAGCATGGCATTGTCCAGAATGTCTTGGTGTGCTGAAGCATTAAAATCGCCCTTCACTGGAAGTAAGAGGCCTAGCCCAAACACTGAAAAACAGGTCTGCCCCAATACTTTTGTCCATATAGTTTATTATTAATAGCAAAGAAATTAGAAAAGAACAGAATGTGTATCTGATTCACTATTGTTTTACACTAAATATATAAACATGCATAGGTGCATGGATTATTTTGACACCATAAATAAAATGGTTATATTTGTGTTCTGTTTTGCTTCAGCAGGGTTGAAATCATAGGTGGATTATTTGTGTTCATTGCAGTGGCTGAATTTTGCAGATGGTGGAATTCTCCTATAAATCTAATTTGTGCACTTTACTCATCTTATCCAGTCCCTGACAGTTCACTGCAGTAGATGTAATTTTCCACAGGTTGGGCTTTTCTTAGGAAAGTAATTATATTATTGTGCTGTTTATTAAACCCTAGCATCCCTGTGACGGTTTAGGTGCAATTGCTGATAATTGGAAGGGCAGTGTTCAAGGTTGAAGGACATTGTGGTCTCTAAATGTTCTCTGCCTTCTTCTAACTTAATTCTTTCAGGTCTGCCAGTAGGCAGGAGGTGCCCCTGTTCAACCTGGCTGCCACTGGGAGAGGGACCTACTGAAGCAGCATGTCTAATGACAGTGAGTCTTGCTGGTCAGGGAATGGATCTGTGGGTGTCCTTACCTGCCTCCTCCATGCCTGGGAGGACTGGGTCGGGTGGGGCAATCTCGAAGACTACCTCAGCTTCCTGGAGTATCTGCTCTGGGTCTTTACCCCATTGGCCATCGTCTTCATCCTGCCCTTTCTCATAGTCATCTTCCTTTACCTGTCCATTTTGTTTCTCCACGTGTACAAGCGCAAGAACCAGCTGCGGGAGGCCTACTCCAACAACCTCTGGGATGGGGCGAGGAAAACGCTGGCCACTCTGTGGGACGGCCATGGCGCCATATGGCACGGTGTGTAAGAGTGAGAAGGAGGAGTAGTGTGCTCGTTTTTGAAACACTGGTCTAACCCTTAGAATGTGGCAAATGGCATCATGTGGCAAGAAAACCTCCTTATTGTAATTTAATAAACATAAAATAATAACCACAACTGGGGTTTTAAAAATGGCGTTAAATGCCAATAAATAATAAAAAACGCCCATATTGCTTTTATTTTAGAAAAAAAAAGAACATACAAGAACTTTAACCCTGGAGAACTTTCAGGATAGTCTCTGGCCACATAGGGAGGGGGGTCTGGAGAGTGGCCAGGCGGAGGTGCACTGAGAAAAAGAGCAGCAAACGGCGTGCATGTGGGAAAGCAAACACCAGTTTTAGACTGTTTCACAACATTTTTATTTGTTGAAATCAGATTTACTAAATCACTTTGAGTTCTAAGGATTCAAGTGATATATCCCGAGTGATATATTGGCTGACAGCCTCCAATGAATTTAGATGGGAGTGTATCAAAATCTTATTTAATGTCTTGATTTAAATTCGAAAAGACACAGACCACTGATGTAATCATAATTATTTTCACCCTTAACTATCA
The DNA here is from genome assembly GCA_037974605.1 of Nannopetersius ansorgii. Lineage (NCBI taxonomy): Eukaryota > Metazoa > Chordata > Actinopteri > Characiformes > Alestidae > Nannopetersius > Nannopetersius ansorgii. Next base: position 21,389,249 of record JBBPDE010000040.1, on the reverse strand, counting down.
GCATTCATGTAATTGAGTTTTTTTGTGAAATGTCATTAAATAATGTTTCCCAGCTCCCTGAGAAAGTACATTTGAAAGATTTTTCTGCTTTAACACAACCCATCTCGGCTCTGTTAGAAGTTGTTAATGAGCTGATTAGTTGAATCGGATGTGTTGAGAGCTGTGAGAATGTACAGGGTGTTGTGATTCCAAGTTTGGGGGAACACTGCCATAGAAGAACCCCTTTTGTAAATGTGATGTCAATGTGAAGAACCTTTTTAACCAATTTAAGAAAAGTTCCAAGAGATTTTTCAATTATGTGTAGGATCTTTAAGCTTAAAAAGGGCTGTTCACTCTCAAATTTCTCATTTACAAAATAAAACGGCCCACAGATGTTCTTTATGGGAACCAAAGATTGGTCTAGAACTCTCTCTGGAACCAATACGTTTAAGAATGTGAGCATAGTAGATGGTGAGGATGTATTTATTATATGTAATGGCTCACTTTCGGGTACTGTAAATTATAATGAGCTGATCTTCTTTTTGGGACAGGTTATGAAATCCATGGTTTAGAAAAGATTCCAGACGAAGGCCCGGCCCTTATTGTCTACTATCATGGAGCTATCCCTATTGACTACTACTACTTCTTGGCGAGTGTCATCATTCAGAAAGGCCGCACATGTCACTCGGTTGCTGATCACTTCTTGTTCAAGGTCCCAGGTAAATAGACTGCCTCTTGGTCTGGAGTGCTGTAAGAGTCAAATATCTTTAATAATTCATTCCGAGTCACTTTCAAGCCTTGGGGTCAGTTTCCTAGACATAGATTAGACATAAGCCTTGGCTTAACCCATCGCTGGAAAACTGCTCCATGACGTGCTACACCTCAATTAAAGAGTTTATAATCAATTGCCGTAGATTTTATTTTTTTTGGCTTAAATTGATTTAAAACACGCTTATAGTGATAATAGTGAGATGGTGTTTCAGCACATGCCCAATGCCACACTGAACTTGCTGTTTATGTTCATTCACATAAACAGCAAGTTGCATAAGGCCAGATTGAAAAACTAATAATGACATAACATTACAAATGACTGGTTGCCAGTTACTGAATGATAGGAGTGACCAGTTAGCATGACCTCCCTTACAAATATTTACTGACCCACCTCCTTTCCTGTTAAATTGGCAGGGTTTAAGCTTTTGCTAGAGGTGTTCAGCGTAATCCACGGCCCACAGGAAGAGTGTGTGAAGGCCCTGCGCAGTGGCCACCTACTGGGAATCTCTCCGGGAGGGGTACGGGAGGCACTTTTAAGTGACGAGACGTACCCTTTGATCTGGGGGAAACGCAAAGGCTTCGCACAAGTGGCCATTGATTCCAAAGTGGTATGTTTGCGTTATCCCGTTTGATAGTTAAACGAAAATGTGAAAAGTAACAGTTAGCATTGTGCTAATTTGAGGTAGACTATATGGACAAAAATATTGGGACACACCTCTTAATTCAGTATTTGGGCCAGGCCCCTTAGTTTCATTGAAGGGCAAACTTAATGCCTCAGCATACCAAGACATTTTGGACAACAGGAACTTTGTGGACACAGTTTGAGAGAGAACCTTTTCTATTCCAGTGTGACTGTGCCCCAGTGCACAAAGCAAAGTCTGTAAAGACATAGTTGGATGAGTTGAGTGACTGGTCCTGAATGACTGAACTTGACTGGTCCACACAGAGTCCTGACCTCAACCCCATCCAACACTTTAGGATGAACCGGAACAGAGATTGTGAGCCAGGCCTTCTCGTCCAACATCAGTGTCTGATCTCATAAATGCTCTACAGAGTGAATGGGCACAAATTCCCATAGAAACATTCCAAAATCTTGTGGAAAGCCATTCTAGAACAATGGAAGCTATTATAGCTACAAAGGGGGGCCATATTAATGTCTATGTATTTGAATGTAGTGTCATTAAAGTCCCTGTCGGTGTAATGGTCAGGTGTCATAATACTTTTGTCCATATAATGTGTTTTTAAATCATAATGAATAATCGCAAATAGATTTGCTTATGTGGTTACAGACATTAAATGTCTTTGTTACGTACAGATAAGGACTTCAGGATTCTTGCTACTACAGTTAGGGATGCACTGATATGGGAATTGTGGGCGGGTGGGGATATCCAATTTTAATCATGTGTATATATAAATATATGATGATAATTTGTAAACATATAGTATAAACAGCATTTCTATCATCTGGATTAGCATTACAGAGAAATACAACATGTATTTCTATAAAATTGCGGTATGCAAATGCAGTATGATAAATAAAATGCTGTCTGTAGCCCTCAATCATAGCAAACCTACCTTTTTTGTTTTGGCATCTTCATCCTGTTTCAAACTGGACTGACCTGTGAAACTTGCGAAACAGCACTGGCTGATCCAAGAATTTGGCTTGGTCTGCACATGTGCCAGGCTAAAACAAAGCAAATCAAAATAATCTTGTGAGTTTTAGAAAGGTTGAGGCTTTTTGCCCAAAGCGACTTAAATTAATCAGCAGCTAGGACAACTAGAATTGAAAACCTCTGCTGTAAAGTAAATGCCCTGTTCTTCTTATGCTGAAGTGGAACTAACTGGGTTTTATCAATATATTGAGAGTCTTCTTTCTTTTCTCTTCAGCCAATTATTCCCATGTTTACTCAAAACGTCAGGGAGGGATTCCGCTCTCTGGGAACGCTAAGTAAGTCCTGTATTCAGAGTGGGTTATTTATTTATTTATTTATTTTTCCTTATAAGTAATTCCATAAAGAAATCCACTATAATGGGTTTATCAGGCACAGCATTTTTGATGTGTTGTATAATTGCATTCTCTAACAAACAATCCATTTGTTTCCCCCTATCAGAATTTTTCAGATGGGTGTATGAACGATTCCGGCTACCGTTTGCACCTGTGTACGGGGGATTTCCTGTCAAATTCCGCACTTACTTAGGTGACCCCATTCCATATGACCCAAAACTAACAGCAGCAGAGTTAGCTGAAAAGGTATGATTTTTTTTTTTACCCAGATATTTTATTTATTTTCTTTCTATCTCTCTTTTTTGGGGGTCTGCAAGTACAATAATCAGAACCATGATATTTGCGCAACTGTTGGTTAGTACAAAATGTGTAAAAAGTGTGTGTGTGTTTTATAAAAATCTAACATAAAGGAATACACACACATACATACTGAGCAATATTATAAACAATAAAATACAATCTACAGTATGAATACGTAATATGGATTTATATTCATAGGTAAGTGTTAACAAATGTTTAAGTATAATTGAAACATATGTTTATACTATTAATCTCAAGATATGTATGTATGTGTATTTTGTCTTTTCACGGGTGTTACGTTCCAAGACCACTTGCGTATAGTGAAAAATCGTGTTGTGTTTTGGTTAGAAAATGCCTAAAAATGCCTATTTTTGTAGTTTAAATTCTATAACTCCATATGGGGGGGAGGCAACTCCATATGAAAGCCTATGTATCTGAATGCAATGTCATTAAAGGGGTTACATTCCAAGAACACCTGTGTATAGTAAAAAAAAAATGTGTTGTGTTTTGGTAAAACAAAAGCATATTTTTATAGTGTAAACCCTAAATATGCCATCTAATATGCTCCCAGAACATTAATGTAATTTTAAACTCAGTTTAATGCATTACCTATAAATAAAATGTAAAGGTAAACCTGTATTCGAATTTAAATTCCCCGCCGAGATAAAAGGAAGATCGCAGGACACAGATATTGGGACACCACAACGGGTCCTCTTGTGTGAAATCATCCAGAAAAATATATTTATTGCCACAAAAAAGCTAAAAATATTTTTTAGTTTCCACGTTATTGTGGGGATTTGAATCCACAACTCCTGATCCATGTAAAACTGGGGGATTACTGTATATGTATGCAGCCGACAGCTGCACCCATGAGCACAAAAAAGCAATCAATATAGTAATTGTCGATAAAATAATTGCGTTAAATTAATAATTGTCCGCGTTAAGCAAATAATGCATTAATGCGATAGTAACGCAATAGTAACGCGATAATAACATTTTAATTATGTGTTAACTTGCTCAGCCTGAATTCAAATACATGGACTTTAATGTGGAATCTGTCCCCCTTTGTAACCATAATAGCTTTTACACATCTTGGAAAGCTTTCCACTAGATTTTGGAGTGTTTCTATGGGAATTTGTGCCCATGTAGAGCATTTATGAGGCCTGGCTCGCAGCTTCCATTCCAGTTCATCCCAAAAGTGTTGAAGTTGAGGTCAGGGCTCTTTGCGGGCCAGTCAAGTTCTTCCACACCAAACTTATCCAACCACGTCTATATGGAGCTTGTTTTGTGAGCCAGACTTGTTGGCTTCATATTGGTGATTACAATTGCCTTACAATAGCTACAATTGCCTTCTTCTTACATTGCATATGAAAATCAATCAGCCACTGACCTATCCGTTTAGATTTATCAGTCAGCCTAGTTCTGCTAGTCTGTGTGCTGTGCAAACTTTGACAGCTTTAGGAATTGCCACAGCCGCCAGAGAAAATATCTTCACCCATAGAAGAGTGAAGCCAAGCTTCATCAGTTAGTTGTTAAACAACTAAGAAAAAAAAATATTGTCTGATTATTGTCTGAGAAATAATCACAGTTTCATGATTATCACAGTTATTTTATGTAAATTGATTTCACAACTATATTCACATATATAAATCACACAAACACACTCTGTAAAGGTTTTCAGAAGCTATTTATTGCTGCTTTTCAAAAATGAATTTTAAAAATAAACGTCCTCTCTGCAACCGACTGTAAAAATCTGAAAGCTGCACATACAGAAATTACTGCTGCATTTTGAAAAAACCACAGTCAAAGTTAAAATAAAAAAAAAATCAAGTAATTTTAGCAAGAGAAATGAACTCAGACCTATATGAGGACTTTAACATAAATTGCACTGTTTAACATAAAGAGGCAAATGAGGGGTTGTTGGAAAGGTGTCACCGAGCCCTATCTAACTGTGAGATTTCACGAAGATTGGTGGTTGCCCTGCCTAGAAAAGCCGCAAGCATATTCCGTGGGGGACTAAAGTATTGGGACACTCGGGCGATGTGAACGGCTTTTCGTCCATCCGGGTTGCGCTGTTGTTTTTCGTCCGTGTGAGTCGCGCTTTTATATGTCTCTGGTTCCGGCGGATTTGTTTTGCGGTGTTGCCGAAGTCTTAACGGTGGATTAACCACGTTTCACATCGTGGCTAATAGTCAAACTGGTTAATCCCTACAACCCTAGTTGTGATATTGTGAGTAGATCCTATAGCAGAAAAATGGGGGAATCAATTATATTAGACATGTGTCCTTGAAAACATGCCCTGAATTCATTCAGATGATCAAGTTAAAATAAAATTTGAATGTCCTGCAGTATAAACTCAAAGTGAAGTCAGCTAAACCTTGTGTTCGGTTGGTGTGTTTCTGGTTTATTAAATGCCAATATGCCAAACAGAGTGTCAAATATCAGTATTCAGAAAACAGTACCGATCCCATGTCCCTTCATAATTTAAAAATTCTCCTGTT
>JBBPDE010000040.1:21366550-21383593 GCA_037974605.1 Nannopetersius ansorgii | reverse complement strand
AAACAGAGTGTCAAATATCAGTATTCAGAAAACAGTACCGATCCCATGTCCCTTCATAATTTAAAAATTCTCCTGTTTTCTAACTATTAAATGCAGTTTTAGCTGCACCCCCTCCCCATTGTCATTTTTGAAGGGGCCTTTAGTTTAGTTCTGAGAGATAAACAGTGTGCCCATAGGTTATTATAAAGCCAGCAGTGAGAGAGAGCTGTTGTTGCTTTTGTGTCATTGAGAGAGAACCCAGACCAGCAGGATCTTAAGAAAGCACACATGTTTATAGTTCCATATTCCAGGTATATTAGGTAAAATGCTATATGTTAATTCATGCTATAAGTAAAGCCAACATTCACATATACAGTAGATGTTTCTAAATAAGTGGCTGATCAGTATCCTGCTACATTTGTCGTTTTTCGACCCCCCCATGGACTGTACTAAGCATTTAAAATGCGGTGCTTGATATATTAAAGATGTCAATTAATGATAGAAAAGCTATTTCCCTGCCAGGCGAGCATGAGGTTGTTTCCTGTTTGTAAAAGTGTCATGCTGACCACTGACTTAGAAGGAGACTTCATGAAATATTCAGCTGATTACTGTGCAGGCCTTCATTGAAGCTCTCCTCTAATCCAATATTTCACTCAGGTGCAGGCAGCAGTTCAAGCACTTATCGACAGACACCAAAAGATTCCTGGCAACATCCTGCGGGCTCTGCTGGAGCGATTCCACACCAGGCCCAAAGTGGAATAACACACAGATTTTGGGGATTTTTTTCTACAGCTATTCCACACCAGGCCCAACGAGGAACAGCACAGTGTTTTCTCTCAGGCTACAACGAAAACTATTAACTTTTATTCCCAGCATAATTTAACAGAAAACTGGAAGTATTATTGAACTTATGTATCATCGGTGTATGATATTTTGATGTTACTGGTGTTGAGATGTTGACGTCTGTGTGTGTGTGTGGCATGGGCACGTAATTGTCAGAGAATGTCACAAGAAAAATGACACCTAATAACGATGTGCGTCTGTACTGTCTTTGGTTTCTTGTCTTCTGTGCATGTGAAGGGTAAGAATGCGTGATTTCACACATTCTTGTTTTGTGTGCTTTGGTTTTTTCTAATTTGTGACTTATTTGCACACTTTGATCTGTTTGAAGGACCACTGCCAAAATCTACTGGGTTCCAAGAGGCCTTTTGGTTACTTTGTGTCCTAAATTCCTTTTAAGAGATGGTCAGCTGTTTTAACGTGCAAAAGTAGCAAGAATACACCTCGTATAAACTCAAGATTTTGTAAGATCAAAGTTGCTGACTTACTGTGTTCTTTTTAAAGCGATGGTTTGACCAAAACTCAGATTTACATAATTCTACCTTCTACATTCGAACAAAAACAATTGTCTGTTGGAGGCATTGGAGGTACAAGGCTAATGTACCTAACAAATACTGGAAGCTTATGTACCCCTAAATCATCACACCCCTGCCTCAGACCTCTTTAAGTGGACTCTAATAGACTTTCTTATGTGTTTTCTGACCCACTGACATGCTGAGAATCCATTTTACAGTTAACGGTCTTGTACAATGTGATACAGAGGTAAGTGTGCAATGATTTAAACATCCAGTTTGCACAATGGCTAACTATTTTCATTACTTCTTAGCTACATTGGCCTTCTATCTTCAGGGCTAAAGAAGCAGACATGTCTACATAATATACTGTCCAGTATGTCTCAATGTCTTGTGAAATAAGGGACGTTTTATGGTGTTTATCCCCCTTTTACTACAGTCATTGTCTCTACTCCTCTGGGAAGGCTTTAAATGTTGGAATATTGCTGTGAGGACCTATGCAGCCATAAGAGCGCTAGTAAAGTCAGGTACTGAGGTTGGGTGGTTGGTTCTGGATCACAGATGCCACCCCAGCTCATACTAAAGGTATTCCATCACCTCTGAGAACACTTCTACTGCTCCACGGTCTAATGCTGCGGGGCTTTATAGTGCTGCCACTAGAAATGGCACTCCTATGTTCATGTGGGAGTGCACCATTGCGTTTCTAGGGATGGTATACAAACTGTGCCGATCTGACTCATTAGAATGGCTGTCTACTTCTGAACATGTATATTTGGGAAAAATTGTGTAAATGTGATTTCTGGCTGATCTATCGCTTTATTTTTATATGCATACTGTGATTCTCATGAGAGCAAGAATGTGCATGGAATGAATGACTAAAGGCGAGAGTTGGCAGTTGTTGATTGGTGCTGCATATATCAGGGTTCCAGTCTGACCTTTGTTAGTGTTTTCAGGTTTCTTTGGGAGTTCTGGTTGTGGTCAGTGTTGGCGCGCTGTCTAGGTTCTAAAAACCTGCCCTTTGACAGGGCAGCTCAATAATGCAGTACAGCAACTCGAACGTTACATTAATGAGGTAAATAGCCTTTTATGCAGACATTAAATTACTTTTCTTTTCTTTTTTTTACACAAATTCAACATTTGTATACATTCCTGGTGTCCGATCACTTGGTATTTTGACCAGCAAAAAGACTTCTAAGAATCAAATATGTTCATGTTTAAAATCAGTGGTTGTAAAATATGGTTTTATAGATAAAGAAAAACAAGATTTTATTGTTCAAAGTAACTATGTATTCTCCTTGTTGATGCACTTGGCAAAAAAATCGAACCCATTTTTTTTAACTTACTGATATTTTTGCCTTTTTTAAACCTTCCGTCCTTCTCTCAAAGGAAGATGCTACTTCCTATGCTAATGGTTGCTTACAGTGAATGAAAGTAGTAGTTTCCCAATGACTGACATTCATGTTTTTTTTTTTTTTTCTGATCTGGATACTTCTGTGTACATATCAACAGTGCAAGCATTGGTGTTATTCTGTATAGATGAACAACCTCTGTGCATTAATTGTCAAAATCAAAAAACAAAATACAAATTATTTTTGAATAATCGTTGAATCAGTTATTTCTTGTTTCATTGTACAGAGTACGTCAAGCAACACCTGCCAATTAGAGAATAAAAACCTTTTCAGTGTACTGAATTCCTCCAGGCATATCATAATGTTCCACAAGTCTGAATTGTAATTGTGTGGCACCAGCTCCCATTTTTAATGCTGGAACCTGCAGCAGGCATGCGTGCACTGGCATTCTGGAGCTTTTTGGGCATGTAAAATGCAGAATGTTCCTCAAAGACACCCTCCACTCAACTATTCTCAGATATCGTAATGAGTGGATAAAAGTATTGGGATGCCTGACTGTTGGGGCTAGGGGACTTTAATAACATTGCATTGAAATACATAGACTTTAATATGGAGTTCTTCTTTTCCTTGCTGCTATTATAGCTTCCACTCTTCTTGGCAGGTTTTCCACAAGATTTTGTGTTTCTGTGGAAATTTGTGCTAATTTGTTCTGTAGTGCAGCTGGCTGGCCTAGTGGTTAGGGCATTGGCCCTACGCTCAGAAGGTTGTGGGTTTGAATCCCAACCGCAAGTTCCACCTCTGAGGTACCCTTGAGCAAAGGTACCGTCCCCACACACTACTTCCCGGCCGCCCCTCGTTGTGGCAGTCTATTGCTTCACTTGTTGAATGGGTTAAATGCAGAAAATGAATTTAACATTGATCACACTGTGCTGTGCTGTGGTGTGTTCACATGTCCCTATAAGGGTTAATAAATGTAAAAAATAATTTTAAAAATATTAAAGCATTTAGGAGGTCAGGCTCTGATACTGGATGAGAAGGCCTGGCTTGCAAGCTCTCTTCCAGTTCATCCCAAAGCATTTTAATGCTTGAGCATATCAAGACATTTAGGACAACAGCATACTTCCAACTTTGTATATTCACAGCATGACTGACCCAGTACACAAAGCTAGGTTCATAAAGACATGGTTGGATGAACTGGAATGGAGGCTGCGAATGTCACTCAAATCTTATGGAAAGCATTCCAAGGACAGTGGAATCTGCCATATCTGCAAAAAGGAGGGTGAGTGGGGGTAATGGTCAGACACCCCAATACTTGTCATATTTTGTCCATTTTTCATGGGTAGTTTTGACCACTAGGGAGCATGCAACAAAAGTAGTGGAATACTACTGACCAACTGATAGCATCCTTGGTAAGCTATCAATGTGCTGTTTATGTTACAGTAGCTTAGAATACAGCTTTATAAACAAATCCTTAAAGCATGGTCATTACTTACCTGAGAGTTGATGTTACTATACAGTAATCTTTATGTTACTTGAGTTTTACTGGTTAATTCTCATTGTCAGCCCATTTTCAGACCTTTCAGATCTAAAAGAACATAGCAAAGGAGTCTGATAAAATGACCACAGTGTACTTTATTAAATGAATTTGGTACTTCATGTTGCATTAGAATCAAATAAAAATTTACAAAAATCCAATATATACAAAAATGTAATGTTCTTTTGTTTTTTACTCTTCAATTTACAATAAAATCAGATAACAGATTCAATGCATTTTAAGCACTTTAGACTTTCATCACACAATGCAACTTACTCAATAGACCAATAATTAACAGTTTTTTATCATTTTGCATTTTTTTAAATCTCATTTAATACATCACATACACCACACTAGTTTTATTCTGTATTACGCCATATGTAACTGCCATTCCGGTGGCATCGCCTTCTAGTCAACAGACACTCTTTACAGTCAGGACTCAAAAGGGAATGTTCTTTTTAAACATGTACATTTACATACAGTTATTTACAGTTAAATAGCCATTTGCGATTCACTAAGGTGAGCTTCCATTGCAACTGAAATACCAAGGACATCTGTACATCGTATTAGGTCGAACCTAACTGAACGCATCTAGCCAAAGTTCATCAAAACTACTGTGCTTGTACTAAATCCGTGCTCAGGTGTTAACCACTAATCAGCCCTAGATTCCAGTATGTATTTTTTAGCCCCTCCCCCTACGTCATTCTATTTAATCTAATTGTCTAACTCTAATGGTGAGGGACAACCATATATGTTGTTCGATGACACAATCTCATCTGCATACACATATGAAAGTAAAAAAAAACAAGTACCATCACATTTTCTGCGTCTTTTTTTTTTTTCTTTTTTCTTATTAAGTCAACAGTCCACTGTGCCAGCCGTGACTGTCCGTGACATCTTCGGCACGTCACTTCTTCTGATTGTTAGACTGCAAAACGGAAAAATGTCGTTTTCCGATCACCTTTTTTGCCTGTAGTAGAAGCACAGTAAGTCAAATGAAATGCTGCTAACAGAAAGTGAAGCAGCCCACCCTTCACAGCCACCCCACCATGACTGGCATGGGATACCAAAAGGGAAGAGAAAAAAAAAAACACCCCCCTCCCACTCCCTCCACACCTGTTTCCCCAGAACTGAAGAACATAAATAAAGGCCGACTCTCTTTAAGGCAAATAAAAACTTGTAGAAGCAGCTTGCATGGTTTGCAATATGAATGAACTGGTCTCCCTGACTGCTGTAGGTTACTTGTATGAGAAGAAAAGGACACGTTGAATGTACTTGGTTCAGATGCGTAGCTGGCACACGACTTAGCGCCCAAAGACCAAACCATTTCGATATGTTCATGTGAGAGCATCGTATGCATTTGAATCAACTTCATTCAATCCATCACTTTCTTTCAGTGTAAAGTATGTGAAAGTCCTGGGTTTGAACTGCCTTTCTGATGAGTTGGGCGTAAACAGGAGAACTCTCCACCTCACAGGCCTGACAGACGCAGCCCAGCACCTTCTGCAGTGAGATTGCCAGCCTTCAGCCCAATTAGCTTTATAGGCGCAGGGCCCTCTGTTTACTGGACCATATTGAGGTAGGTTATCTGATGGAGCCATTTGCTTAAGGTAAACCCAAACACAATAGTACAAAGAACTAGAAATGCAAAAAAGATCAACAACAAAAAATAGCATATAGCCTAGCTCTGCTGCAATGCATTAATCATAAGCCTTCAATAACATACATATATTACATATATTTGTAATTAGTGGGGGCAGAGGTCTTGAACTATTCAAGGCTGCATTTGAACAGGGGTAGCTTAAGATTTTAGATTTTAAAATCTACATGTTTTGTAGATTTTCTTTGTGAATCTAAGTACACATGTCCCTTTAGAGCATTCTGCACTATTCTGTGCACAACTTGTCTATTTGGTGACTTTACCTTAGTATAAAGAATAAAACATAAAATACAGCCGGTGCAAAAGTCCAAATAAACAATTTTTTTGCAGGGAAATGCCATTTTTATATTCCCTATATAGTGTCCTGTGTCTCTTCAGAGTTGCTACATAGGGTCAAGTTTCAGCTTTGAAGATACTAAAAACATGCAGTTTGGAAAGAACAACATTAGAACATGATAGCTTTAGCTTGGTTACTTGGATAAAAAAGTGCACCCTTGATAGATCAGTTTTAGTTGTATTCAAAATCCTCTAAAGTGTCTCTTTCTATTCCTGTATTCAAGCTTCATGTAAACTATGCAGTTACATTAAAAAGGTGCAAGCATCCCAGTCTTACCAGGGCCCACAGCCCACATCAATCATGATATTTTGTAAGGTAGAATAAACGAAATCAACTTCATTTAATGTGAGTCCTCCTAGTGGCTTGCAACCCTAACTACAAAATGTCATGTTTGTGGGTGGAACATGGATTTAAGCACTCAACCCGCCCCCCTTCTGCACTGACCTATAGGGTTTGAAGTGTAGCAGAAAAAGGCCCTACCCTGATCTAAAACTAAGGAGCAATAAGAGTGTATCTTTTAAGAAAAGCTGTAAGTATAAAAAAGTGGTCCAGGACTGAAACGTCAGCGTGTCTAGTTTGCTCAAGATGTTTTGACAGTTTGTAGTTTGAGTCATAATTTCTACTAACACACTTCTGAAGCTTCAGCATCAAGCATTTTTCTACAAAACTGAAAGGTCGGTCTAATGACATCTGTGCTTGACTGTTTACTCCTTTAGACTCCTTTACACTGCAATCCCTCACTAATTTACACTAGTTTAATAGCAGATACTGAACAATTCACAGTACTTCTATGGTAGTACAATCTATTCATTCCTTTCTTTTGCTTCATTGTATTTTCCTTTTATTTTCTTTGTATTTTACTTCATTTATTTATTTTACTGTACTTTTATCTGTTACTCAATTGTATCATATCAATTATTTTGCTGTTAATTTTTCTTCAAAGCACTTTGTTAACTAGTTTGATGATAAACATGGAAATAACAATAAGGCTCATTAGTTTAACTTCTTAAGCTTTATCTTTATTATTCAGTTGTTAATCTTTAAGGGCTCACATCCTATGTTTTCCAGGCATTATTCTATGATATTTGCGTGCATTTATTCAGAAAACTCAATTCTACATTACCATCTTCCTACCTCCGTAATTAAAGAGGCTGGTTTGTGTCTTTAAGCCCAATATATTTAAATGGCCGCTGTTCTAGGTGGTTGTCCTGTTTGTTCAAAAGGTGCCTTATTTGATATTTTTTATCCTGGGTGGCCGGGGCTACACTACAATAAATTAAATAGTTGAATAGTGGTATATTATAAATGTTAGCATTTGTGTCATACATCAGCATATTTTATAAATAACAAGGATTTTTTTCATGATTTGGACACTACTATGCATTATTCAGTTGCTACAAAACTAATCTATATGTTAGTTTTAAGAGGAGTGAAGAACTGCAATGTAGTCCCACATATGGATCCTAAGGGTTTAAAACAGTGATAAGCCAAGCATGTAAGGGGTTAAAGGACAGAATGCCAGTGTGGGGTTTCAGTTATTGTCGAACAGTGTTGTAGGTGTGAAACATTTAACGGGATGTTGGGGGGATTATATAGAAAAAACGTAAACAGCAAGTGAACACCTGCTTAGAGGTGTTGGTGATTGCTGTTGACAGGAACAGGTCAACGACATCCAGCGGCTGCAGGAGCGGCACAAAAAAAAGGAGCTGAGAAAACAGATCCTATCTGCTGTTGACATTGTGACACATCATCTGATCAAATAAAAAAAAAAGCGCAAGAGGCAACGTGTTCAGGGTGACACCGAAATAAACATATCAACATATGTATAATTTATGAGGCAGAGGGGGCCTGCGGATTCAAATCAGATTTGATTCAGATTAGATTCCAGATTCAGCACTGTGTGAAGTAAGCACTCGTTCCTCACACCTCGCCCACCTCCTAATGAGGGATTTTGGGGTATAGGTGGTTCTGCTGTGTCAATCTTCTTAGTTTAAGCATTGCTCAGTTTCCAAATACTTGTAAATCTCAGGTCATTGTGCTTTGTCTCTCTTTAGTTAAGTGCTACAGGCTTCATACAGGGATATTTGGTCCAAAATAAGAAAAGGTCATAGATTCATACAAAATGAAAATGCTGAAACCAGAAGGCCTGTACAAGGACAATTCACAGGCCTGTGGCAGACCTCTGGTCTTGTACTATTCTTATTAATGATTTTCATTATCTTTATCACTTTTCATGCTGGAAGATATAGTAGAGTATTGAGACAAGAAAGTTATAAGGGTTGGTCATGGATTTAAAGGAATACTCCAGGCATTTCTGATCTAATCTCAATTCACCAAATCTACAGCATATTGCCAGTTACCACAGGCAGTGATTACAGATTAATAAATACGTTTCTCTGTGCTTGATAACAACAACCCATAACTTAAACAGTACGGCTGGCCTGAATAATGCACATACTGTAATGAGTATTCAGATCACATTTTATTATTTGAGAGCTTCACTTTTTTCATGCTTTTTTTCAGACAAATGAGAAATCACAAGAACAATTTAAATGATCAGACAAGGCGAACAATGCTCTGTGCAAATGTGAAATAAGAGGCTGGTTAATAATTTTGCTATGAAAGAGCTTATCCTGGCTATGACTGTACTGTACCCAGCTATGACTTATCATATCCTGGCCCTGACAGAGCTAAACCTGGCTATGACTGAACTAATCCTGGTTATGACTGAACTAATCCTGGTTATGACTGAACTAATCCTGGCTATGACTGAACTAATCCTGGCTATGACTGAGCAAAAACTGGCTATGACTGTACTAATCCTGGCTATGACTGAACTAATCCTGGCTATGACTGAGCTAAACCTGGCTATGACTGAACTAATCCTGGCTTTGACTGAGCTAAACCTCTCTATGACTGAACTAAACCTGGCTATGACTGAACTAATCCTAGCTATGACTGAGCTAAACCTCTCTATGACTGAACTAAACCTGGCTATGACTGAACTAATCCTGGCTTTGACTGAGCTAAACCTCTCTATGCCTGAACTAAACCTGGCTATGACTGAACTAATCCTAGCTATGACTGAGCTAAATCTCTCTATGACTGAACTAAACCTGGCTATGACTGAGCTAATCTATGACTGAACTAAACCTGGCTATGACTGAACTAATCCTGGCTATGACTGAGCTAAACCTCTCTATGACTGAACTTAACCTGGCTATGACTGAGCTAAACCTGGCTATGACTGAGGTAAACCTGGCTATGACTGAACTAATCCTGGCCATGACTGAGCTAAACCTCGCTATGACTGAGGTAAGCCTGGCCATGACTGAACTAAGACTGGCTATGATTGAGTTAAAGCTGGCTATGTCTGAGCTTATGACTGTTTCCCTCTGTTTTTGCTAATGAATATTAAAGTATCAACAAGTGTTCAAAGTCTGTAAAATGCTACTGGCGGCACATTTATTTGAGTGCATCTGAGAATACATTTATTATTCAGATGCATTGTCTTTTGAATAAGAAAAGCTTTCAAAAGAACTTTTAAAGAACTGTGTTACTATATGGTCAAAAAGTAAAAACAACATATAGCCAGTGTACATAAAGTCACCTTGAATCAAAGCACAAAAAACTGCATTGTTTTTATCATGGCCATTGAGTTCTGTGGGATGAGAAATGCTAACATGAACTATATCTAAAACCTGATGGTGAAAAATGAAGAGAAGATCTATAAAAACAAACATATTATGTTGTCATTCTTGTGAGCCTCGAAACCAAAAGCTATGTTTAAACAAAAAGCTACAATTGCTCCTTCTACAGCAACATAAGTCATGCAAGAAGCTGGGCTTAAACCAGCCATTAATACATTGTTGCCACCTACTGGAAATATCACAAAGCCTGTAAAATGTTATTCGGGCCAGCCTTAACTCATAACGGAAGCCAATGAAAACTTTGTCACATGTCCACTGACTCCTATTATAAAAGTATGTTTTGTTCTTACTAAGCACAGGGAAACTGGTGTCCATGGTAAATGAGTGTATGCTGCAGGCACAACACATAAATGTCAGACTGAAAACATGAGAGTATTCCTTTAAAAGGGATTTGGGAGATTTCCAAAGCTACAGTTGTGTCTGGGCCTTAGCTTACCTCACTGACTCAATAATCGAGCATCCTATGATAGTCACCTTCACGTAGTTAATGGCATACAGCAAGAATGTTGTGCAGTTCAACATGATGAGCATAACACACAAAAGTCCCTCCAAATAAAAAGGAGAAGAAAAAAGTACACTTTCTGCATCAAAAGAACAAGGCAAAAGTATAAAACAGTCTGAAAAACAATGGGACAACACCACTCAATCACATGGTCTGTTCCAAATCCATGTGACGTGATGGATTTCCAACAATTCACAACAGGCACATCAAGAGCATCAAACCTGCACAGTAACTCCCCCTCCCCTCCCAGTGTGAGTGCAACAAAATAAAGGACGAATTCTCCCGCCGTGCTCGAGCCTGGTGCTTGTTGTAATGTTTCGTCTCTGCGTGCCTCCGCCAGCGTGTTTTCTGATTCCCTACACAAAAGACAGTAAGAAGCACTTGCAACCTACAACTGAAAAAGAGAAAGACAGAAAACTTTTTTTTGTTTCCCTTTCATACATAGTGAATGCTTTTGGCAGAGTTAAAGATACAGTGTTCTATTCCTGGAGACGCTCCAGTGCCTGGAGCTTAGTCCAGAGCAGCCAAGGCTGCTTTTGTGCCTGCTATTGAAAGGGTCTGGAGTACACCTGCCCTGCACATTTTAGTGTTTTTCCTGCAGTAACACGCCTGATTCTACTCATCATTAAAGGCACACTACAACATTATTGAGTCTTATCTCCTGCTATCTGTAGCATATGATCAACTGCTCCAGGACCTGTCCTTGGGTCTCTATTATAAGTGTGTTTTGAGTCAGCAGGGTTTCTGTTCTTTCCTAGCAACAGGAGAAACCTGTGAAATTATTGTCTGTGGTAAATGAAAGCATGCTGTAGACACTGCAGCTAGACATTATCTTAAAAAGTATGGTGCATTCCACAAATAGAATCCTATTCTAAGTGGAACAGAGTATGTTAGAGCATTGTAAATACCTGACTACGAAGACATATGAATACCTTTGATTTCGTAAACAGATTTTTGGATGTATAGGGCGTTTTTATACTGCATAAAGCACCAGAAATTTTGGTACCAGAAAGCTGTAACTGTGCTTTTTCCATGTGCCAGTGGTCCATGTCCTAGTTTTACTGCACCTGTGTAAGAGCATGATGATCTGATGGTACTTTCTTTTGTAACACCACTGCTGATACCATTGACACCATAGTAAAGTCTATACTCTTCCTGGAGCCAGAATATAAGCTAGCGTTTTTTTGTTGATGTGTTGATTTATGGTCACAGCTTTATTTCTACAAAAGCACTTTTGAAACACATAGTTTTGTGGGGATTTTACCTAAATTTCTCCTCATATTGTTTCTGCTAGCAAGTAGATGGTTGACATGAAACGAAACAGACTCGCTGACGACAGCCTGAAGACTAGTAACTGTAAGTGAAATTTCTTCACACCTTTGCTGAAGTGCTTACCACTTTGTTTCACTCAGGTCGGTTTGGGTTGCAGCACATTTTGCCCTGATACAGCTTAGACAAAAGACCATTTTTTAGTTGGTTGTTTTGCCAGTCAGTAAGATGGCTGTGTTTAGTTACACTGATCATCAACCTACCACGCATCCTAGAGCAGGGAAAACACTCAACTATGCAGACAGGGGATCCTCACACACACCCATACGTACTTTAACTTTCTGCTCACACCCCAGCATCAACACTGTATCTTTAATCTTATGGAGGGCAAATTTAATGGCTCTAGTGACCACTGACTGTAGATTGCGGTTCGTGTCTTTGTGTGAATGTCTATGTGTGTGTGTGTGTGTGTGTGTGTGTGTGTGTGTGTGTGTGTGTGTGCATATGTATTCATCAATAGGTTATGTCTTCTGCTTTTATAAGTACATGTTTCTAAGTACACATAGCCTGGATGTATTTATAAGTATGCGATCTTATAAGTACATCTAGGTACAAATGGACCACCCAGATCAATTTCAGCCACAGCCGCCAGTGGACTGAGCTTCCAGAAAGAGTTTTCTTGGCCTGATGTCTTTTTCGGGGAGGGGGAGAGAGAAGATGGAACTTGTGGCTTCCATTCAGAGTGTGACAACCATGTACATATTTTTTTTCTTTTATACTTTTTTTGTTTTTCTATTTGTACAAGATTCAAGTAGATGATTGAAATGCTGCCCTGTTTTTTTTTATGTACAGTTTAGTGGCAGAGACTCACGGCCCACTGTGGAGTTCAGTAGGGACCAGGTTTTTGGCACTGGGAGAGGTTTGCTGATGTTCATGGGTTTCAGCACCCTGGATGATGACGTCTGTCTCCGTGACATTAATCACCATGGAGAGACCATGTCTCCCGTTTTCTCCAGTACAACAGGTAGCCATATCATGTCCACATGTTTTAAATCCACTGATGGACAATTGTGATGGATGCGAAGTCTGATGGGGGGGACTGTTTTTTTTTTTTAATGGATGCTAATTATATTACCATGACAAAAGTCACAGAAGCCGGAGAACCTGTAGAAGCTAATGGAGAACGGCTAAAGCCACAGATTGTGTTGTGAAGTGTTCCCCACATTTGAATGGCCTGTAGTGTTTAAGGTTGTGATTTCTTAAAACCTGTACAACACTGAGAAGGAAATGGACCTTAATGGACTTAATCAGTGAGTACAACGGCCTTAAAAAAACCTCAAAAAAACTATTTATTCCCTGACGAGACACGAGTAAAAAGAACAAATGGAACAAAAAAATTGTACAGCTTAAAAAAGATCCACAAGCATCCATCAGTGAAAATGTTGTTCCTTTTTTCATTTTTTCTGTCTGTCTTTTTTATTTTTCAATCCATGACAATCAACATCATGGGCTGAGTGCTATGCATGTCTCTACAGTACGCTCCGCTAGTAATGTTATTGCCACAGTCCTGCTGTTAATGGATGCTAATCTATGTGGAGGTTAGCATGTGTATGTGTGTTTGTGTGTTTCCACAGCTTGAGCTACAAAGTGGTCTCGTACTCCAGACGTTCCTGGACCAAAGTGTCGTCCTTGTACTGCAGCCTAGGGGGTGTTGGTGAGGAATCAATGGCCAGGATGGCCTTCCGTATGCTGCGGTCTAGAACATGCCGCTCCCAGGCTGGATAACGGTTCCGACATAGGTCTATCCTGATCACGGTCTCTTCCAGGCGTGGCGCCCTGGACGAAGGTGTGGATGGGGCTGTCGGACGCACCTGGAAGACAGGCACACATCCGTCTCGTTCTGTGCCATATTTAGCTTCCCGATCAGCGTCCCTTGCTAGTGTACCGCCCCGGTTAGAGCGCAAGGAGTTGGTGGCACCTTCTGAAGGCATTGCAAAAGCGGCTGAGGCTTCATCAAGCTGGGTGAGGCTGGAGGAGCGTCCAAATCGCGGCCCATTCGGGTGGAAGAAAGCGTAGTACATAAGCATGAAGACCACACCTGTCAAGAAGCTGGAGAAGATGACGCAAAGAGCAGGAACGGCGAAGGCGTCGGTGCTAGCTGGAATCCGGTAAAGGTACCAAAGGGTGCTGAGCGCAGCGTTCTCCAGCAAGATGACCAGGTAATAGATGAAAAGACGACAGCGCGTGCGGCCCTCCTTGACGTTGAACCAACTGAAGATGTAGATGATGCCAACAACCATGTCGAAGACGATCTCTTCCCATTTTGTGATGCAGAACTCGGTCTCGCAGTGCACGATCCAGAAGGTCATGACGCACCAGTGCAGTACGATGAAGATGCCGAAATATAGTTGGAACACAGAGGCGAAGAGTGCAAAGGTCACCACCCTTGCAGCGATGGTGAAGAAGTGCCAGCAGAACTGGATGATGACCGCAAGGTAACTGATGGGCTTCTTGTCGTCACGTGAGTCACGAAGGGCTTTCTGGTAGGAGGCCAGTGCCCAGGCCAGTGACACCAGAGAGGCAGCTGCTGTCATACCTGTGAACAGAGCAAAGAAATAAATGAGACATTTAAAAGATACAATCAAATGCACACAAACTATACCTTTACCAGAAATATGGTTGATCAGTCAGGTTGAGCAATTTAAAATATTATAAAACATTTTATTACTTGTAAACCAGATTAGTCTCATAGCTACAGTGCAAATCTAAAGAAATAAATTACTAATGGAAGACTGCTAGAGTGGGCCAGTGATTATCTCATTTATACAATACTAATGACCCTTATTAAGCAAGAATAAAGGTAGTATGGATGGTAGTGTAGAACAGTGGCCACTCAAAGAACCATCTTTGATGAAAAAAACTCTTCTTGTATATATGGTGTGGTTAAAGGTATTACCACCAACAACAGTGTTTCAGTGTTTTTCAGGTCAGTTGGCAGACCCCTTGAAGCCAACTGTGTTATTGTGTATGTATCTGGTGTCAAGCACCATCACACTGGGGATCATCACACTGAATTATTTTTAAAATGCAGTGAATACACTACACATGTTAATATACTCTCAACACATTTTTAAAAATGTAGTGATATGCTTTCAATAATGCTTTTCATCTTCAGGCATGCAATAAGAAATTGCTCGGTGAACATCCAGAAGGGGGAGCTGTTACTGGTTTTCTTGTATATAAAGTTGTAAAACGTTGCACCTTTTATTGCATTGCGTGTAGCGGTGCAACAACATATTTTAATAAAACCACTTCAAACTAATATTTCTGTTTTCAGCAAAAACTTCTGCTTTTATTAAGGACCAAAAATATTTCTACGATTAAAGCCAACTGTCTAGAACTAAGCACTGCTACTCTGGCAAAACCACCCTATGCATCAAACTGCATTATCACACACACCAACTACATTATGGCACAGCTATGCTGTGGATTAGATCTGTGCCCAGTTTGGTTCCTTACAAGTGAAAATAAACAGATAATTTTATTTTGGTAAAAATCTGGCCACATCACATAAAAAATGAATGAAAGGAAACAAATCACTGTGTCTGATCACAAAGGCTGCTGGGAAACACTGAACAACGGACACACTCTGGTACTGGTGCAAAACACCAAAAGCAATTTGAGTGCTGAATATCTTGTGGATAATCTACATCCTGCTAAACACGATTGAGTGCATTATTACGGACATAATTTATCAGCTTTCTGTACTCCATTCATCAATAGTCAGTGTTTGTCCACAGGACTAGGGTTAGCCAGACTAGGGTTAGCCATTTGGACAGTGGTGTATTCTCAGCATTAGCATTGACACTGACAAGGGGCACAGCATCAAAGTGTCAGGCACTTGCTGGGTTTTTTTTCCGTACCATGTCTCTGCTACACCAAGAGAAACCTCCAATATCCAGCTGAGAGCACCTCTGTTGTCAAAATCTGAGAGAGTGGTTAATGAAACAGAGCTTTGACGGATGGTTATACTATACACATTCATAAGGATAATGCATATGTCCAATTACACCTATTCAACTATATGCAGAAGAACATTAATGTCATTATTACATATATATTTAAGCAGTGATGAAAATAAATCAAGTTAATCAGGCCAATGAAAGATGCTCTGAACTAGCAACCTACAACTAGCCTCTTATGCTAGTCTCATACTGAAACTGCATGGAATTTCAAACCACTGGGCCTAGTCACGCAAAACCGAGGCTTCAAATGTAATTAAAACAGATTTCTGGAGAAGGAATCATGAGACAGCCTGAAATCGGACTCTTTGTGAAAACATCTTATTTACATTTGGGATTCCACTCTAGGTGCTTCTGCGAGATATTTAACTAACAAACTGCAGCAGTGCTGGAAGGGCTGTGGTGACAGGGGGCTACGCATGATTGAGTGTAATAAAGCCCATGGTCGGGTCTTGAGGCAGGAGGAGTGCCTGTTTATAACTGTCACACTCCAGCTCACTGTGAGAAACCCGCTACCATGGTTACTAAGAGCTCATACTGATGGAGCGAATGCTGTACTGTAGGTAGAGAGAAAGAGAGAGAGAGGGGAAGAGGAGAAGAAGGGAGGAAGTGAGAGGGAGAGGGAGAGGAAGGATAGAGAGGTAGAGGGAAAGAAAAAGATGGGGTAAAGAGAGAAGGAGGAAGGGATGAGGAACAGAGCGATAGAGAGTTGAAATGAAAGTGATAGGCAGAAGAAAAAGGGAGAGGAAAGAGAGGGGAATTTGTTAGGAGGATAGAGAAAGTTAAATAAGAATAAAACTGAAAGAGACATTCAGTTTTATTCATTCAGTTTTAGGGCATGAAAGAGTTAGCGTAGGAGAGAAGAAAAGGAGAGAGAAAGGAATGAAGAAGAGAGAGAGAGAGAGAGAGAGAGAGAGAAAGAGAGAGAGTGAGAGAGAGAAAGAAGTTGGGAAAAGAAAGATGGTGTAAAAGAGAGTAGGAGTGAGGAATAAGGGAGAGAGAGAGAGATGGGGAATTAAGGTGAGATGTTAAAGAAAGGGGGGGAGGAAAGAGTTTGGAATTGAAAGAATGGAGAATTAGTGAGAAGTACAGAGAAAGAGACAGAGAAAATAAGAATACAAGTGAGAGAGACATAGAGAGTTAAACACGTCTGGTAATGAATGAAAAGGTGAGTGAAAAAGAGAAAAGTGTACAGTTATACAGAAAGAAAGAAGGGCAAATAATAGAGTGAAAGTGAAAGGCAGGGAGAAAGTACATGAGAGAGAGAGAGAGAGAGAGAGAGAGAGAGAGAGAGAGAGAGAGAGAGAGAGAGAGAGAGAGAGAGAGAGA
>JBBPDE010000040.1:21324679-21343198 GCA_037974605.1 Nannopetersius ansorgii | reverse complement strand
GTTAAGGGTCTTGCTCAGGGACCCAGTGGTGGTGCTGAAGGTAGGATTCGAACCCAAGACCTTTTGGTCCGGAGGCATGTATCCTACCCACTGAGCTACCTCAACCCCATGCACGTGTGAAAAAGTCGCGCGAGTAATTTACGTCAAGCGATCGGCGCTTTTGGGGTTCCGATCAAGCTATTTTTAGCCAATATCAGCCGATCATGATCGGTGGCCGATCAATCGGAGCATCACTAGTAATAACAGAAAGAATTCTAAATATGATCATGCCAAATGATAATCATAATCTTCAATCAGTGGCTTCTACAAGTTTAACAGAGTTTAATCAAGTGACCATTACAGCCAAGATAGATTACTGTAACAGCCAAGATAGACTCAGAAACTGCAGCTAAGTATCATCACTCCACAACCTCACCTCTTTTCTGTTATTTCCAGCACTGTTGTCAATCACCATGGCTTCGGCAGCAATGTACCGGTATTTGGCGGACGGGGGTAGTGGGATGTTGGCCATGCTGGATACACCTGTCTTGATCTCCTGTGCAGAACCAGGCATGGATAAACTCTGCTCCGCCAGACTCCTCGCTTCCTCCATCTGTTCTGACAGCGTGGCCATTGCTAGAACATGACAGACAAAGAGAGACAGTTTTTTCAACAGTGATTTGCAATAGTTGACCTTAGAATATCATATATACATAATAGCATGTATAAAACAGTATGCACACAATAGAACATAATAGTTCATCTTACAATAGAATTACACAGTTAAAGTGGTGGACTGGTATTACAAAATGTTCTGCTTCTATTTTTGACATAGTCTGACCAGTTATGTGTTATATGCTATGTAATACTGTACATTTGTTCTTATTATTCTAAAATGCTTTCCCACTTAAATTTCTCTCTGGATGAACAAAAAATCCAAACACATATCACCCAGCAAAAAGAAAAACAATCAGTTCCTTCTGATGGGAATATTCTCTTTTGAAAAGGACAGGGACATCATTTATCACACAAAACTGTGACAACCTATGAATCCCATTTGTTTTTCAGGGGTAATAGAGGTTAACACAAAGCTCACATTTAAGATCATGGGTGGCCAAATTTTTTTATTATTCAAAATCTGCACTAAAATACCATATATGGACAAATTATTGGGACCTCTTAATTACTGAGTTCAGGTGGCTGCTTAGTTCCATTGAAGGGCAAACTTAATGCTACCGCATATCAAGACATTCTGGACAATGCCATGCTTCCAACTTTGTGGACACAGTATGGGGAAGAAACTTTTCTATTCCAGCATGACTGTGCCCCAGTGCATAAAGTATGGCCCATAAATACATGGTTTCCCACGGAAACACAACACTTTTGTGGAAAGTATTCCAAAAACAGTGAAAGTTGCTATAGCTGCAAAGGGAGTATCAAATCTATATAAAAGTTTATGTATTTGAAGGCAATGTCATTAAAGCCGCTTTTGGTATAATGGTCACGTGTCCCAATACTTTTGATCACAATATTGATAGTTCGTGTCGGGTCCAGGTCCAGATTTTCTGGCAGGCCATAATATATTAATTTAAAACAACTATAACAACAATCATCTACCTTGACAACACTGCCAGCTGCTTTATTTGGTTCTGATTCAGGAAGCAGATAACAGAAACCGAAAGTATAGATACTGTTTCTCTTTACTTTTGTTTAGACATGCATAATCGCAAGTTTTGGTTGTGATTCATCACCATAAATCTTATAATACGGCTCTCTTTAACACTTTTCGATCTAAACACAGTGAAAGACGTCGAATAACAGTAGTTGATCCCGATTAAAGCAGGAAAATACCCTTAAAATGATTCCGCTACACAAAAATAACTTGTTTTGTGGATTATAGTGTCCAGAGCTCCAAAAGTAATAATAATTTCAGTGAGATCATCACTCAAAACATTTAAATCATTACTTTTAACAGCAAATGTGACTACATTTACGGAAGCTTAACACTATTTACCCATCAAAACACCTCCAGTAACACACCGACTGACACTGACAGCTACACACACAGACAGAGAAAGTATTAACATGGTAATATATGCCCACATATGGCTCTTAAGACGTTGTTTTAAATAAAAGTTTAGAAACTTACTGTCAGAATTCAGCCAGCTAGCTTCTAGCCTGGACGCAGTCAGAACGACTACGGCGGCCGATGAGGTTCTGAGAGAATAACGCTTTTTAGCGCCCCCCTCAGGAATCGGGATGTATGTAACTGTTCTCCACTTCTGCTACGACTTAACAAAACATTCTGGACAACGCCATGCTTACAACTTTGTGGACACGGTTTGGAGAAGAACCAGACTGTGCTCACATCTGGCCCAAGTCAAAGACCATAAATACAGCCAACTGATCCAGCTTTGTTGCCATTACTCCCACTGTAACAGATACATTGCAAGAGATACTTTACAGCAAAGTGGATGCTGACTCATATGATGTATCACCACAGTTCAAATAAGGTCTGATCCAACCTTCTGAGGGGCAGTTTCCTTCTGACCCTGTAACCTGCAAACTGTGATCTTCTCTTTTTCTGCTGGATGCATGTGAGGAAGCACACTATTAAGTATAATGCAAACATTACATTACTGCAGTCATTAGACAGACGCCTTTATCCAAATCAACCAACAATATGCGAACAAATTCAAGTTTTAGTACAGTGGAGAGTACTGAGTGCTAAAATCTTGATGTACGAGTAGTGCAAGAAGATAGACACCAGGAAAGGAGACACTCTCTAAACAGATTAATCTTCAGGAAGTTTTTGAAGATCTGCTGCTCTGGTCAGCTTAGGTAGTTCAATTCCACAGGCGGGGAACCATGAATGAGACCAGCCTGGACTGGGTTTACCTTGTGTAGGCTTGGCAGAGCCAGATGGTGCTCCTCGGAGGAGTGGACGGAGTGAGTAGGAACATAAGCCTGTTGGCTGGGTGCAGACCCAGATTGTTGTAGGTAAGAGTAAGTGACTAGGTAAGAGTAATAATACGCTTTTTATAAGTACTTTTTGCCTGTGGTGCATGTTTTCCACTTTTTCTTTTATTTGCCTGTCTGGACAGACCTTCCAAACGAAATTTCTCAATTACTTTTCCTTCTGTGAGTTAGCGACCCCTTAGATCACACAAAGTGTCAAAAAATAAAGCATAAATATTAGTAAATATTAGCAAAAATATTAGTAACAAAGTCCATGGTTAGTTTTGAAACTTTTCCATTTCCTAAAATGTATGGGAAAATCATCAAGTTTAAAATTATTTTGCACTTTAACTATTCTGTAGTTTTCATATTTGTTATCTCTTACGTAGCTTTTTTGATTCCTTGTTCTTTCTTTGACTAAATTCATTATAATGAAAACTATATACATAATGTGCATTTATCAGTTTTGCATTGTCCATTAGTTTTATCATTGCCAATATTTTATGCTTAACATTTTGATTTGTTTTAGACATTTCTTTTTTTATTTAATCCCCCCGCCAATATTTCCCCTGCATTAATATTTTGTTTAGAAAATTTTTTTTGTTTACTTAATTTCATTAAGAATTTTCTTTTTTTTTATTTCATTTTCCCTCCAATATCATTTACTCATTATGCTTTTAGAATTGTTTTTAATTTTCATTTTCTCTCCATTATTATTTCCCTTGTTATTATAATTTTTTTTAGACTTTTCTTTGTTGTTTCATTTTTCCTCCAGTTATTTCCCCGTTATTATAACTTTTATTTCAGTTATTTTGTGGCTGCCGGTGCAGTCAGTCGCTTCACATCTTCATAGAAATTGCGCAATTCTATTTATTTAAAAAATGGGCAGATACTGCGTTAATGTAATGCAGCCCTGCGTGAACAGACACTAACTCCAGTTGAGTGGCAGCCAATTAAGATTTGAACGAGGCACGCCAGGTGACGCTGGCCTCGCGCGTGGTGTGTATGTAGTTTATAAAACTGTGAGGTTGAGCATGCTGGGTTAGAGTTTCTTGCTCTTAACGCACTTCTGTTTCCACTTTGAACTGTCACATTTCACTTTTAAGGTTGGTGGGTTTTTAAAAATCTTTTTCCACTCTATAAACGTTTTGTTTGTGCTTTTAAAGGCTTCATATTCCTTTACAATTCCTTATGTATTTTCAGTATTGTGGTGTTTGGTGTCCCGTGTTAAGGTTCCCGTCCCTCTACTAAAATGGAAGGTTAGTGGTTTCCTTTTTGGAAGTAATAAATTGGTTAAATTCCCTAACTTAGGGGACAGCGGGACCTAAACTAAAACAGAACAATTTAAAGGAACTGAATGTCCTGTTGGTCGAGTGTTTTTCCACTCGGTTTTATCATCCAAAAGAATGTTTTTGAACCATGTTTTCTTTCTGTCATATATATATATATATATAATAATGTGTATATATGTGTATATATGTATATATATATGTATATATGTATGTATATGTATATATATATATATGTATGTATGTATGTATATGTATGTATATATATATATGTATGTGTGTGTGTGTATGTGTTTCCTATACATGTGTATTTGTGTATGTATGTGTATGTATACATTAGTGTATGTGTGTAGATATTAGGGGTGCACAGAAATTATTTTTTGGCTCGAAACCAAAACTGAGGAAACATTTGGCTAAAAACTGAAATTATTAAAATAAATCTATTACAAACTTATGAAAATATTAATTTTGCATTGAAACAAAGCACAATATAAAATTAAATTTGAACTAAAATGTTTTACTTGTCCCCACTCATGAATAGCCTAAAAGCAATGTAGCTGAAATATTATAATAAATATCTTCTCTCATAAAACAAGTGAATTCAAGTATATTTTAATATTCTGAAAAGTGCATGAGCAAAGTGCATTCAGAACAAGTGCTTTAAAAACTTAAGCTATAACCTCTGTAGTCCTATAACAAAAGTGTATTAAAACAAACACTGCCACAGTTCATATATTAACTGGAATCACTGAAACTTTCTTGCCTTTCAAAAACTGAGTGTACTGGAGGGGTCTTGCTTCTTCTGTGCTTAATACTCCGCACGGCGATTGGGATGTTTTGATTTTGTATGATGAATGAATCCCGATGTTGAGCGAGTCTTTGTACCCCCTATAGAAATTTCGGTATTGCGCACTTTACAAACGGCTTTCCGCGTGTCTTTCTTAGATATATTGAAACGCGCCCACATGGCAGACATGTTGACTCTAATCCAATCTGGCGGGAGCAGGTTGCAGTTGTGGATTGCATCATCAGTACTTCAGTCGCGGTAAAAAATCTAGGTGGCCGAATATTCTGTGCATCCCGTGTGTTTGCTCTATTAAACTGCTTTTGCTTCTCTTTTAATGTGCTTTTATTTTGCTTGATGAACTCTGAACTCTTTAAGCACATTGGTGACTACCACAACACTGGCACCTTAATGGTGGAGTTTGTTACAGAAATCTGTTTTTTTTTTTTGCTCCAATATATTTAAATTTAGCAAACAGTAATGCTGTTCCCTAATAGCACTTTAATAATTGATTTGAATGTTTGTCCTTGTTTTCTATAGATGCTAACAATCAATCACAATCAACAGATGTTGAACAACCTCACCATCCAGTTAATCACAGTAGACCATTTTTCTATGTTCAACCACCATCTCAACCTTATCTTATGTATCCATGGCCCATGGATCCGTTTGGACAATATGGGCTCCCCCAAGCAGGTAAAAATCAGTTTTACTTCAGTTTTTGCCGAGTGATGAGGTTTTGTCAACCTGGTTTTGGCGATAATTTCTTTCTTTTCTTAGCTTTGCCCTTTGGGCGTCCCTATATGGTTCCATATCAGTACATGCAGTACCCTGGTTACGTGGTTCCACATGCACCCATGCAGCCGACTGACTACAGAAGAGTAGCGCCTCTCTTTCCATCGGTGGCCTCTTATGACCTCCGTTTCCGTCAGCACTTCCAGCAGATGAGTGTGCATCGAGAGACCGTGTCTTCTGAAGCCCAGACAGAGCCTGGGGATCGAGTCAGCAAACTCGGAGACAACTTGGATAGTCTCCAAGCCTGTGAAAAGT
The DNA here is from genome assembly GCA_037974605.1 of Nannopetersius ansorgii. NCBI lineage: Eukaryota > Metazoa > Chordata > Actinopteri > Characiformes > Alestidae > Nannopetersius > Nannopetersius ansorgii. The sequence continues at coordinate 21,337,138 of JBBPDE010000040.1, read as the reverse complement.
CTGGAGCTGTCAGAGAGGCTGATGTGATGCTCTCCTCAACTCCTGCCATAAGCTCATACACTCATGAGGCAGAGAAATTGAACTGTGAAAAGGTAATGTGCGAGTTGCAACCTGCTTCTGAGACTGTAAAGTCAGAACAAGATGAAGAGGTGAGGCCTACAGTCCTGCGCGACTCGGCTGTGTATGATGTAGAGTCAAACCAGAGCCAACTGGAAGAGTGTGCACTGTCAGGTGTGCATCCTCTTGATGGCTCTTCCATCCATGAGGAGAGCCAGAGTCATGACCTTCAGCAAGATAAGGAGATTCCATGCATCCAGAGTGACAAATTGGAATGTGAAACTTCCAATGTTTTCTGCAATGGAAGTTCAGGAGAGGTCCAAGACTCGGGTGCTTGCGTTTCTGAGATAAGTGATAAGTCTGATCCAAGTGAGGGCAAAGCCTTGGGTCAAGACAAGCAGATGGGGAGTTTGGCTGAGTCTGTAGAGGCCATGATGCAGGCTGCCATAGATGATCTTCCGTATCAGATCCTCCACTTGTCCTGTAATACAACCACCACTGACCTGGTGCTTCATAAAGAGGTCAACCCGCTGCTGTATCTGGATGCAGCATCATCCATGCTCCCTGCTAGACAATACTCCCTTGGCAACCCCTACTCTTATAGCTATTACCCTCAAGTGGCCCAGGAGCGCCAAAGTATCCTCAGTCCTTCCTTGGATGAACTTTCTTCCAGGGAGGAGATCTTCTCCACTGATGTGGAAGATGAACTGATGTCTGGGCAAGTTTATGTAGGTGGCGGCAAACTAACTGAAACCAGTGATGCTCCAAGCCGTTCCAGCAAGGAGCACGGAGATGATGACTCTTGCTTGGTTTGTGCCAAAACGTGCGCCTGCTGTGGAGCAAGCCTCCCAGATGAAGACGAGACCATCATTGCAGAGCGCTTAAACTATCTGGAGAAGGATGTGGCTCATGAGATGTCAGATCAAGATTGTGAGTGTGAGCTGGAAGAAGTGCCAAGTGCCAGTGAGTCTCAGAAGTCCTCAATGAGGCAGAATGCTTCCAAGCCTGTGCTGCCCCTATGTGGTCGGCAGGCTGCCAAACACAGGGCCAGGAGGATGCAGGAGGGAGTAGAGCTGAGTGAGCAGGACCTGGGCCACGCTAGAGGAGAATGTGGGGAGCAGCTCCATGCTTCTGCTAAACCAGACAAGATCAAGGGCAAATGTCCAAAGGGTGGCCAGTCCAGGTCATCTTACATGGGTAAGCACTCTGCCCTCACTTCATAGCATGGTGGTTCTACACTCATGAATCAGTGTAATGTTTTATGCTTCTATGGTTTTAAGATTTTCCTTTTTATTTTTCTAGAACATCAATGGAGAGAAGGCAGGCAAGTGGAGTTATTGGACCGAGAGAGATGGACCAACTGCAGCACCAAACAGAAGCCATGGTCGTGTAGGCCAGCCAATGGGTCTCAAGAAAAAGGTGGATTGTTTACAGCTCAAATTATGGTGTGTCCTCCATAAGAAAGTGCCACCAGATCCTAACTTTTTGGTGTGATCCTCAGCGTAGGGTAAACTGTTCCGCTGAGATCAGGATCATGTCTATTGACAGAATTGCTTTAAAAATGAACAGCATTGGATGGATTGAACCATCTTCAAGTTTCTACATTTCATAAATGGTTTTTACTTCAGTATCCGCACCAACATCCGTAAGCAATATCATAAATGCCATACATGAACCCGTCAGTTACATGAACCCCAAATATATTTTGGCTTGACAAATGCCATACAAATACTTTTGTTATGCAAGAGATTCTCACTTATACTTATTTCCTCTTTACTGGGTTTCCAAAGACTTGGAGTACTGTACCAGCACATCAGTAGTGCAGGATGATTTATGAAAGTGGCTTAGTGTTCCTGGACAAAAAATGTATGTGAAACATTTAACGTTTGATTAGTTCCTCTACAGAACAGAGGAATTAGTTACACATAAAGTAAGGAAAAGAATTATTTTCTAAAAAGTTGCAAGCTTACATAGATTTTTACTAATATTCACAGGGAAAATAAGCACAATAGTGTTTTTTTTTTTTTTTTTTCATTGCATCCAGTAAGTTAGATTAACCAATATGGAGGCTTTAAGTAGCGGCAGTGGTAGTTCTGGTTTGCTCAAGCAGGTAGCAAATAATCTGCAGCTGTTTCTGTTTGAAGCACTTCTGTTTGACTAGACAGTGGAAAAACTTGGGTCATGTGGTGCCAGAATATTGTCCCAACTTGTAAAACTCATTTACCACTTGTTTTTGACTAAACCAGCTGTTTGGGGGTGACTTTGAAGTGGTAAACTTGGGTTTACAAGTGTGAACACAGTTCATTCCTGTTTTTCTGAAGTGTACATTCAGAACATTGTCTTTTGCCATAAAATGAAGGCCGACAGGGACGACGGAGGTCTTCCTGCAAGATGTTTGCTCAACAGAGGCCCAGTAGAAATGAATACGATGACAATGAGGCAGAGTTTTCCTACAGCCAAAGGGGGAGAGGTAAGCACCTTGTTTTGGTAGCGGTTGAACATTTTATCCAACTGTTTAATGGAATTTCTATCTTCGGCAGGAACTATGAAGAGAAGAGGCACGAGATACTAAACCAGTATTATGCACTGTTCTAATACATAAATGTATTACCTAATATTTAAACACTATTGCACAATGGAACATAAAGTACACTTATAATAAATGGACACTGGTGTTTATATGGATTGTAATGGGTAATTTTGAACATGTTGCTGCACATGACTGCATTTCCAATGCTCACAGTGCTTTGAGTGCTGTGCATTCATCTTAATCCTGTCTGAGGACAATCTCTCTGGGCCATGCTTTGACATGCTTGTTCATGCTCGACTGTGGCCAGGTCCGGGAGGTGTGGATGTGGTCTAAGTCTGGAGTGTTTTGATTAGTGCTGTCAAGGAGTGGCTCATTGAAAATTCTTTTTAAAACTCTGGGCATTAGAAATGCAGCATAAATGTGACATCCTGAAGACTTAAAAAAAAAAAAAGTGGGCGCTCTGGCTGAGCCTAGTCAAGAAGTGTCTTTTATGTGCAACCTGTTTTAAACTTGCAGTGTAATGTCAATTTGCTGAGAACATGCATTTACTTGCACAGAGGTGTCATTAAATTCTTTGCATTGCACTTGTGAGTTGAACTTCTGGATTCTCTTGCTTTTGCAGATTCTAGAGTTGGTATTAGTAACTTACGAACTCTTATGGTAGAGTTTTCTTTATTTTAATTCAATTAGCAAATGCAAGTAGCATAAATGACAAATTACAATGACATTTAAAGTCTTCAGAAAAATTGGGTTGTGTAACTTTCTGTTGAACGTGACTTGAAATTTTCCAGATATTTTACAAGGGTAAATGTGTTGACTGACATGCACTGTGACTGCAGGGGTATTTGGTTCATAATCATTCAGGAGTTCATTGTGTTTTCAAATGTTAAATTTTGGCATAAACCAGCAGCCACACTTGATGGATAAAATTAGTCACCTAATTGTGAAATTACCCAACTGATTTCCACATAGTGATGACTAGGGAAATACATTTTAAGTTGTGCATAAACCTTTACTTGGGTCTTCCTGCGCTTCCAGACTGATCACTGGGGTCTTCCAGCAGATGGCCCTCTTTCCACTTTCAAAATGCTACAATAGACCCACTTATAAGCAGGATTTTAACCTTATTTTGTGCCCGCTATGTTAGACATGATTTTGTTCCCCAAATCCTTTACCTCTCCCCTGTTTGGAGTCTCAGACATGCTGGCTTTAAAAACAGGACTAAATGTGTTTTTTTGTGGGGGGTTTTAAATGCTGGGAATGAAGAGTTGGCACATGCTTTTGGAGAAGGCCCTGCACTATAAATCTGTACAAATGTTTATTAGAAGTAACATCTTGATGTGCTGGTATTAGAGAAATGGATGCCATAGAGTAAAATTTATCCCATGAGGCACAAACATTGTAAAAGTAAACCCAAGAGTACATCATGGTCATTAAGATCCCATTTTGTACTTTAAATTCCAGAAATACAAAATAAAGGACCTGGAGTTTGGCAGAATGTAAGAATTATTAATAATTATATTCCCTAACTTATGAAATTAACCATTTATATCACCCCAGTGCAAGTGTGTGCACTGAAGGCACTGAATGAAGGGTTGATCTTGCATGGAATGGCATGGAGTGAGACAAAGGTCATTTAGCATCCCCATTCTTAAATGAAAAGTCATTGTGAATGATCTTGCTTAAAGAACATAACTGCATTTTTCTTTAAAGGGAGCATGAGTAAGCCTGTTTATATTAGTTGGTTAGTGCAGTGGATAACATTGCTGTGGGGTTCAGTTCCTATCCTGGGTCCCACACCTTACTACACCAATAAGAGTCCTAGTGCAAGACTCCTAACGCTACATTCACCTACATCTGTGATGCGCAAAAATTTTCACTTTGGATAAAAGTGCCTGTCAAATTCAAGATTCTTTATTCAAGATTCTTTGTCACATGCAGTCATACAAGTACAACACAGTGAAATGTATCAATGATGTAAATAAAGGTATCTACCACCTAACATGTATGTGGTCAAATGTGAAAATGATATTAAGTAAAAAAGCATTGCTTTTAACATTGAGTGTAATACTAAAAGCTTTATATAATCCCTGTCATGTTATCAGATGCCATCACATCAGCATGATGGACTGTGGAGCCATGGAATGATGCACTAGACATTTATTTAGGCTTTATTTTAATGATTCACCTAATTATATTGATCATATTTCATAGACATGCATATTGTGTTGCATCACATGTAATCTGTGCAATAAATTAATTAAACCCTGGATACGAGACAAAAGTTATCTCAATTGAACAGAGGCTGTTTTGAGAGGTACATGGCAAAAAGTGTCTGAACGGTGCTTCTAAAGTATCTGTTTTGGCAGCAGCAATTTCTAGCAATCAAGCACGTGGCCATGCAGTTTCCATAGATATACAGTGGCAGCAGAATGTGTTGATTTTAAACTAGAGCATACACTTGGAGTCTACATTTCACTTCTATCTAAAGGGCAACTGTTTGGGAAGAGGCCTTTGGAAGTTTTGCTGTGCACAAAGCTAGCTCCATAAAGAAACCTGCACTGATCCCTGACCTCAACGCTGTCTAACACCTTTTGGCTCAGTTGAGCAAGAAGGAACAATGAGCAAGAAATGACCATACAGCATCAGTAACTGGGCAGCTGGTGGTTAGGAAGTTGCCCCTGCAATCAGAAGGGCTTGTGTTTGAATGCCAGCACTGAGGTACCCTTGAGCAAGGTATTGTCCCCACACTGTCCCTTGCTCCCTTGGTGCTGTGCTGGGGCTGACCACTGTTTCACTTTGTGTATGGGTTAAACGCAGAGAAGGAAGTTCACACTGTGCTTTGCTGTGTTCATGCATGACTAGAAGAGGCTCCTTTACTGACTGGACAAATGCTCTTGTGACTGAATGGAAGTGAATCTCAACAGTCAATCTCGGAAGTTATCACAACAAAGGGTTTAAAGCCACATTATTGCCCGCGGCACTGGAACAAAATGTCCCAAAAGCACATCTGGGTGTGATGTCCATATAAATTCTGGGCCATGTTTTGTATTATTTATTCCATTTTATTTGGGCAGTAACTCCCTAACATAGGAATTAGCTTCACCAGGGATCAAGCTGTTTGCCTGTTCAAGCAAGAAGCACATTTGCATGAAGGTATAAACACATAGAGGTACCTGCAACAACCCAAAACGCAATAGCCCAGTGAACAGCTGTCCAGTCGTGTCATGTTTCAACATCACAGTATGTGGCGTGTCACTTTGAGCGACAGCCTCGACGTCTGGAGAATCTATGTTTGACTGTTTCCTCTAAATATAATCGCTGTTGTGCTCCGAGGCTCCTGCTGCACAGAGCTGGGCGGCTTGATAACCGTTTGAAATGGGCTGGTTTGCTACAGTGCCATAAAATACACTTGACAAAGTACAAGGCATTTGAAGTGATTTATTGATTCTGAACTGAATTATCTTTGTTGGTGAAATGCATCTTCACTAAGAGCTATAAGCCAGCTTGCATGCTTTACCACATCATAACATAGGAACTGAAATAGACTTCTGATTTAGGCTTTGTGTGATCTATCGCTGAACATAAATACAACATACAAACAGGCATGAACAGGCTGTGTTATAATGCCATTCCCACTGTGCAAAGAATGCGCATGGCTTTCTCTTTTCCACTGTTTACAGCATGTCACACATGGACACAATTAAAACAAGCAGTGCCAGATGTTTGACCAGGCACAGCACTTCCTTATCTTTGGTTTTCTTAAAGCAAACTGTTTTGTTCATTTAAATGCTTGCCCGTTACATGTCTCCATCTACTAAACATACATAATATCAGGAGTGCCTTAAACTTATTTGTCTTGGGAGGGCCAACGTGCAATATTTGTGGTTCTGTAAGAACCAAAACAGAAAAACAAAAAAACCCCCAAACAAATAGAGGCCCCCAGGCTATGTATAATGTGTGATTATTTATGAATATATATTTCAAAATACTGTAGCTATATACTGCATAAATACACAGTATTTTTGAAGTGTTTAAGTGAAAGATATAGAAATAGAGACATGGAGTACTAAAACACATTTAGCTGAGCTTTTATCCAACACGACTTGCTCAGGAACCCAGTGGTGTTCTGCTATAGGTATGATTGAACCCATGCCCTCTTGGTCTAGAGGCAAGTATCTTACCTACTAGGCCGGCACTTCAAATTTCTGTCCCATAAAGTAAGGGTGACTTTCAGTTGGGCCAAATCAAACATCTTCCTAGAACTTTAGTCTGCAGGCATCATTTAGGACACCTCTGTATTAGAAGTTGCCCTTCTTGTCCTTGAAGCAAACTTGTTTCTATGAACATGAATAGAATTGTTTTTGCTGTGGCCACTGACCATGCCTAGAGGATATTGGGCACATCTACAATTATGGGTGTAACTGTTTATCGGTTATTGGCGTAACCGTGTGTGTGTGCGCGTGTGTGCGTATGGGTCTAAATGTATTAAAACTTTATAACAAAAGTCCTCATAATACAAGAAATATATGGAAATCTGTAGAAGCGGGATATTTTGCTGGTCCTCGTGCTGTTTAAAAAAAAGAAAAGAAACTCTCCGCAGAAAGAAAGGTGTATGTGTAGTTTTAACGGGATACAGCTTTGCAAGTCAAAAGAGTGTCCTCACAAATATAGTTATACCCGCGTTATAGTGTGTGTGTGTGTGTGTGTGTGTGTGTGTGTGTGTGTGTGTGTGTGTGTGTGTGGAGGAGGGTGGGAGGTGCTGATCAGATGAACTGTCAAAACACTCGCGCGCCTCGAGCACAAAGCGAGCCGTTCTAACGCGGGAAATACACGAGATCTAGGCACGCGACACCCTACACGAGCCCAGGTAAGTTTTCCTTAAAGACAAATTTTGCCATTCCTTCCTTTATCTCGGTCTTCAGCAAGTTTGGACAGCTTCATTCATGTCTGTACTAGCCTAACAGTGTCGGTAAGGCAACCTTGGGAGGTGAGCTGGTTCTGTTTCTGAATTATTATTTGATTTTTAATTCTCTACCTTGTCAACAAGCAGCTCTTTGTGTTTTATTGCATGTTACATAAGCTCAACGTGTAGCCTGCAGCTGCAATCAAGACAGCAGTATTACAACTAGAGAGGGCACGTTTAAGGGACATTATTAAGAAATAAAGTAAATAGTGACGTCCTGTACTTTTTCCCACATGTTTTGCTTTAAAAAATGCACCAGCATGTCATTAGAAATGCAAGCAAATGTGAAAGTTGAATGGAGTGAAAATTAGTATATACCCCTATACTGAGAGGGTGTTGATGTCCTAGTCCACATGCTTTTATTGTAGAGTAGGACTTTGTACTCAGGGTACAGGGAGATTAAGCATGAAAGATATCCAGCCCTCAGCCCAGATTGGACTGATTAAGTGTTTTTATGTAGACTGTTTTGGTAGAAACCTTGCCACAACACATCCGGACTAACTGGATTGGGTGCTGCAGGAATGTTGCTGTGGGAGAAGTCCCTGGATTGTATAAGAGAGCTACTATTACAGACAGCTTTTACTATGTAGTCTTGTTTTGAGAATGTTGCACAGCCCTGCACTTATAAAGTAATGGTTCTTTAGAGAAATGTTTGGATCCCTAAAGAATCCTTCAGTGGAGAGTTCTAGAAAGAGGCTTTTTTGTAAATGAGCCTCCATTTTAAATCAATTAAATATCAATTTTCTTTTGTTTAAGGTGTACTTTTAACTGGTTTTATCTCCCCAAAACTGTCTTAATTTACTTTTACATTACTATATTCAAGCCTCTTTTCATTGCTTAGAATAAAAACAGCTGTCTTATGTTATTGTGTGCTAAAGACTGAATTTTGTCTGTGACCTCTATTCTGACTAGCTGGCCTGTATTGTGTCTGGTTTAGGCATTCCTTAAACACTTCTTACAACTTTAGCATGAATAAGTCGGACTGAATGGGCAGATACACTCTATAGACAAAAGTATCGGGACACACCTGTTTTTCAGCGTTTGGGCTAGGCCCCTTACTTCCAGTGAAAGGCTTAATCTTAATGCTTCAGCATACCAAGACATTCTGCACAATACCATGCTTCCAACTTTGTGGACACAGTTTTTTCCAATATGACTGTGCCCCAGTGCACAAAGCAAGGTCTATAAAAACATGGTTGGATGACTTCGATGTGGAAGAACATGATTGGCCGTTACAGAGCCCTGACCTCAACCCCAACCAACACCTTTGAGATGAAATGGAACCTGTGGGATGAAATAGCCTTCTAGTGCAGCATCAGTACCTGACCTCATAAATGCAGTACAGAATGAATGGGCACAAATTCCCATAGACACTCTCCAAATATTGTTGAAAGCCTTCCAAGAACAGATGACCTTATTATGACTGCAAAAGTGGGACTGACTCCATATTAAAGTCTGTGTATTTAAATGCAATGCCATCAGTCCCTGTTGGTGTGATGGTCAGGCACCCTAGTACTTTTTTCAAATGTAGTGTATATGTAAGTCAAAACACGTCACATTTACGTCTGCATGTTTTAATGATATGGGATTAAAAGTTCACTCTATAACTATGTAAATTTCAAGAGTAAAATGAGTGTCAAGCTGGCTCAGATTCTTTAGTCTTGCATCAATAACGTCTTTGACTACAGTGGCTACTTGTGACCTCGTTTAATCAGTAAATTCCACTGATATTAACTGACGTTATCTCGGATGAAAGCCTCAATATCTGATGCTGATGGACAGACTCAGCATGTTTGCCATGGCCTGATCAGAGATGGTCTGTTTAACAGCTCTACTGTTACTGAGGTAATGATCAGGGTTGTATACTCCAGTCACAGGACAACTAGAGAGTGATAAAAAAAGCCTGATCAAAGGTAGATACTTGATAGCTACAATCCATTGCATAACTTTTATTATTTTCAGAGCAGTTTTGTTTTGTTTGAAAGCCTTTTTTCATTTTCTTTGTGGAGAAACCTTTATTCATTCATGGTATGGCCAGCGGGCTCTCTGTGCTCCTTTACAGGGTCTCGGAGCTTTGTGGTATGGAAATGAGGATCTGTGTGTCTAACACACTCGCCAGCTCTGCCAGTTCTCCAGGGAGTCTCTATTTTCATTGGCTTCATCCGGTGTTCTCCCAGGGAGCTTCTTCTCTTTCAGGATGATTTTTTGTCTCTCTCTTAGCACAGCCTACTGCTTGAAGCTAATTGGGATGTGATCAAGAGAGGAAAAGCCACTTTAGCTGAAATGTCAAGTTCAGTACAGTAGATTATCTGTGGAGGTCAGCACTGTTGCTTTGATCACCTCGATAACTCTAGCTTGGAGAGGCCTTGCTAGATGATGCTAGAGTAAACAACAAGAAACATTTTTCATCATTGAAACATTATCCGTGTGTGTTTCTCTGAACTACACTGGGAGAACATACTTCAGTAGGCTGGCATAAATAGCTTAAAGCTAGTGGCTAATGGTAGTAAAAATAATTGTTTTTCCCTTCTGCTTGTGTGTTCGTGCGGGTTCAGAGGTCCCCCAAGACTCATTGTGGCCCTGCTGACATCATTTTGAGACCATTTGGTAGGGCCTTAGGAATTCGTTTAGCCCAGAATAAATGTATTTAGAATTGTTTACACTAGTCTGTAACAGATGCCTTGTAAACACATCCATTGAAGTCAACCTGAAATGATTTGTTTACCATGTTAGTGAGGAACTAACAATGCATTGTGCAAGACAAGGCAAAAATCAATAAATTAGTCAATCACCTTTACTTAAAAGGGTCCATTGTCTCACACCTATCTGTAACCGGGAGTCTGTGTGAACTTAACTGACCTTGCTCTCTATAGGTGGCCACCATCAGTGCAGATGTCTGTTAGGTGATGTAACAGAAGCTGTGGTTAATATTCTCCTCCAAGCAAGTTGAGCTGCCCAATGATGTAGACGCATGTAGTTGATGTAGTTGGCTTTACGTGGCTTGTTCAATGTATAACATGTGGACAAAAGTAATGGGACACCTGACCATTACACAAACAGGGACTTTCATGACATTGCATTCAAATATATAGACTTCAATATGGAGTTGGTTCCCCCTTTACAACTATAACATCTTCCACTCTTCTTAGAAGGCTTTCCACAAGATTTTGAAATGTTTCTGTGGGAATTTTTGCTCATTCACTCTGTAGAGCATTTATAAGGTCAAGCACTGATGTTGGACGAGAAGGCCTGGCTCCCAATCTCTGTTCTAGTTCATCCCAAAGTGTTGAATGGGGCTGAGGTCAGGGCTCTGTGCAGGCCAGTCAGGTCTTTCTACACCGAACTTATCCAAACATGTCTTTATGGACCTTGCTTTGTGCACTGGGGCACAGTTTGGGGTTCTTACTCAAACTGTGTCCATAAAGCTAGATCATGGCGTTGTCCGGACTGTCTTGGTATGCTAAAGCATTAAGATTGCCCTTCACTGGAAGTAAGGGGCCTAGACCAAACCCTGAAAATCATGTATCAATGGTTTTGTCTAGATTGTGTATGTGCCAGCCTTCCCCCCCATCATTGGTAGTACTGTGTAACTGGCTGAGCACAAGCTAACGGTTGGAAATCAGCATTGCAGTGTTGGGAAGAGCACTGGGGACACATAAGGGAGAGGGGTCCACAGGTTTCTAATGGAGCCAGACTTTATGTGAAGCATGGGCTTTAAAAAGTGAATATAAATATATGATGATAAAAAGGATAATCAATAAAATGAAATAAAGCATAAACATGTTAATACAGAGGAAAATGAAGTAATTTGAATACATGAGCAAACTGCTTAATAAAATAGTAAAACATCCAAAATGAGAAGAACAATGAGAATTGTAAAGGTAAGTAAATTAATGAAGTAACTGACTAATCATCAGTTTCTTTATTCAAGGTAAAAGCCTACTTATTAGTTCATGTCCCGGCTCATTACAGAGAACAAAAGACCTGTTTTCTAGTCATTTTCGAGTATCTAATTTTTCAAAATATTGTCTGCTGTAAAATGGTTTTGATTACTGTACTAAGCACCAGCCACCATAGAGAAAACACTCGGGTGGTTCAAAGACTCTCATTGATACCAAATTTCAAGTAAATATGATGATGATAAGCCTTTATTTGTCACATTGTTACATGCAGCGAAATTGGACCCCTCTGACCACACATACACAAACTTCACACTTTGTGGGGACAGGTCAGATGAGAGGTAGCAAGGGGAAAAAAAGAAATAGAATAGAATACATGAAGAAAGACAAGGATCTTTTTTTTTGATGATGAAAATATGTCCATGTTGCCGAATGGAAGGAAAATGTATTATGATTTCTAATTCAAGTTGACTTTAGGAACAGGCTTAAGAGGTTTTGTTATGACAGGAATGACAAGCTGTTGTTGTGTTTTTTATCCTTTTTAAAAGGCCAGAGCACAACAAGCAGAATGCAATGAATTCAGTGAACCTCTTTTAAGTATGTTTTGTAAACGCAATGTCCTGCAAAGTTATAACATCACTTTTGGCTTTTGAAATACTGAAATCCTCTACTGTATTTGAAAATGGACATGTGATCCCTACACTGCTCTGATTCTCCTTTTGAACATTACTATGTTGTAAACTCCCTCAGGTTATTGATGGTAGCACCAGTTGTTTGCTCAGCTCTTGTGGGGTAATATATGGCTTTAGGTTCTATTTCTTCTAGCCAGTACTTGAATAAAGAGCACATGTCACTGAGGACATACATGAGTAACCTCCCCAGCACCACAACCCCCCCTTCCCCCCTCGTCCCACTGCACCTGGTTAGCATGATCTATCGCCCTTGAGGATGCATGCTTTAAGTGACTTTCCCCCCATTTCACCCCTTCGCTTCTCATCTGGTGTTGA
>JBBPDE010000040.1:21308481-21319464 GCA_037974605.1 Nannopetersius ansorgii | reverse complement strand
GTGTGTGTGTGTGTGTGTGTGTGTGTGTGTGTGTGTGTGTGTGTGTGTGTGTGTGTGTGTGTGTGTGTGCAAGTGAGGTGTGACATTACTCTTCCATAATCTGCGCTGCTGAACTCCTGGTCTGGGGTAAAAGGAAAAGCCACTGTGGTTGAAATGACAAAAAAGAAAGATGTCACAACCAGTTTTACCCTCCACTGACGCGCACACACACGGCTGCTGTGGTCTTCAGAATAACATCAGGGTAAAGACTTTTTATGGAAGTACAGAACACTTGAACACTTTTGTCTGTCTTGTGTCTGTTGGGTCATTATGTTGGGTTATTTCCCTGGTGGTGAGTAGATTTTGGGTACTGTCATTAAAATCACTGCATAATTATGCTGCATAAATTCATCTTCACAAATCTTACATTTTGTTAAATTATTTCCTTCTCATTAAGCTCATTAAAACAAGCAGACAAATTCTGCCAAAAGTGCAGAATTCAAACATTCAGTTAATATCACAATTCCACATTTGTGTTTGTAAGTGGATGTTATTATGATAAAAAAAAGTATTTTAATGAAAATTTATTGATGCATGTACAGCCTTGTTACATGAGGGAAATGTTTTTGTCACTTTCTGACATCAAAACTATAAAAAAAAATAACTATATAACTAAACTAATATATATGTATAGATTATTAGATTAATTTTAAGATTAATTTATTTTAATCTAGATTAATCTCATTGTAGATGATCCCAATGCCTGTTTTTATAGTGTAAACCATAAATATGCCTCCAAATGTTCTCCCAGATCACTTTAATTTAATTTGGAACTCAGTTTAATACATTACCCTCAAAGAAAATTTAAATATTAACCCGAGGTTTAAATACGGAAAAGACAGGAACGAGAGAGACAGAGAATAAGAGAGAGAGAGAGAGTAAGAGAGAGCGAGAGAGACAGAGAGCGAGAGAGAGAGAAAGAGATACAGAGAGAGCGAGAGAGAGACACAGAGAGAGAGAGAGACAGAGAGCGAGAGAGAGAGAGAAAGAGATACAGAGAGAGCGAGAGAGAGAGATGATCGCACGAACGAGAGAGAGACACAGAGAGAGAGAGAGCGAGAGAGACAGAGAGAGCCAGAGAGAGAGATGATCCGCGCGCTCCGGAAAAGTCACGAACGAGAGAGAGAGAGGCACAGAGAGAGCGAGACAGGTTTAAAACGGGCGCGATCCGGAAAAGTCACGAACCACAGAGAGAGAAAGAAAGAGAGAGAGAGAGTAAATCCGCGCTAAAACATCAAGGTGAAAATCATCATAGCTTGCGTAGTACAGACCCAGCTCCCAACCCAACTTTGTGAATAGATTAACGGCCCAGCACTAATATATAAATATAAATCAAAAAAATCTATAACTAAAAAACAACAATAAAAACTTATGTAACTAACTGTGTAATTAATTATGTAATTTTGGATTTTCATATAAGGGTTTATTCAATGTAACCTGAATTTGTACGATTACAATAATAACTCTCAGCTTGTAAGGGCTGTAGCACCACCTGGGGGCACATAAACAGTGGACACCCCCTCCTGTGCGGAGGTGGCGCAGATTTATTGAGTTCAAGTGTGCGAGAGGGGAGGTTGAAGGCGCCGGGGTCAGGCAGGGGAAGTGTGCAGGGAAGATGGATGGTTGAACCCCTTTATAGCTCGTAGGTTCCTCTTCCCCTTTTCCCACCCTGGTGGCCCCTAAATAGGGCAGCTAATTCTCATTTACATTGCCACCAGTGCTTCTTATGTGGGCGCTTCCACCTCCTCCATGTGCTTTCCAGCCGTCCAAAACACTGGTGCTGAAGGGTCATGCTGCCCCGGTGTTTTGACAGCGCCGCCTTCCGGCAGCTTCAGCACCTTGGACAGCGCAGCCTGAGGAGTCCTTGCAGGTTTCTGCTGCCAGGCTTTGGGCTGGCACCACAGGGTCGAGCTCAGTAAAATGTCCCACTTTACTTAGGAAGTTTTACAATCCACTGATGTTAAATAATTACATGATACTTTTTGTATTACATAGTTTTTCTTTGGCCTAGCAGCCGGTTTGTTTTATATATATATATAAGGATCCATAGAAATCAAAGTATTCAGATTATTTTCTGTTTGGTGGAACCAGAGCGATATCCAGTTCTGACCATGCCCAAATCAATGACCTCAATGACCTACTGTTCTGACTGGCTTCTGCCAGTCATACAGAAATACAGAGTTTTGTTTGTCTCGCTTTTGCTGAACTCTTATTCCACAGTACTTTTTTTTTTTTATTGTAGAGAATAGTTATTAGGAGACCATTTTGAACACAGCACTTTGTCTGTCACTTACCTAGTGCCCAGTATCCATTTTCTTCTCCCTTTTTCACACTTTATCTTTTTGTACATTGAGAAGCTGCCAGAAGCACAGATTTAATAATTTAATAAAGCCAGACACTCACAGCTCCTCTTACAAAAATTTTTTATCAGAACCTCCAAATCACACAAGCAGTGTGATTTCTGTGGTTTTCTGAGTTTCTGTCTTATGCGTGTTCTTGAAGCTCTTTATAGTTTTCTCTCACCTTCAGCTCTCACCATGTCGCCATTGAGTCTTGCCGTTAAAATGCTGTACCACATTACGCTGATTGGATGGTGTGATTGATGTGTACACTGGAGCAAGGTCACTCTCTCCTCTCTCTGTGCCTTTCTCCAAAAGGAATGTGCTCTACTGCACGCGTGCTATAGCGCTTAATGGAGACTGAGCATGTTCATGGCCACAACCAGTTTCTCTGTTCTGCACACACACACACACACACACACACACACACACACACACACACACACACACACATTATACCAACTATCATGTAGTATAAAACTAGCTTCATCAGAGAAACTGTATGTGCAGGAAAAACTAAACACAGATTTGAAATCAGCAGGAAAAACACTATAGAACCCACAGAAACTTATCTCTAATGATTTTGACCTGTTGTCCTGTGTAATAATTAATATGCCTAATTATACACGAAACACCTGCAGCCTCGTTCTAATCGAAGGAAAGAGACCACTATAGGACAGCTTTGGGCCTGATAATGTTTATTTAGAACAGTGAACAGTGACATACTGTATGTTTAAAATAACAGGGTTTTGTGCAGCGACTGAATGAAAATAATACAGTTTTTAATTTGTATTTTCAAAAACCTTTCATCTGTTTCAGATAAACGATTAATACACAAAAACCTGATATATATTACAGATCATGAAAATTTGTTAATGCTGCCCTCATTTCCTACCTAATAAAAGCTGAACTTAAGTTTAACGGAAACTTTTTTTGTTGTTGATCGTTTGTTCATGAATAGATTCAAAACAGGGACGCTCTGCTCACTTTTTGATTTTCTTTTACAACAACTCCACCACCAGGTGCTCTGTGGCATCAGACACAACTGGGAAGATGCGGCGTGTGGCGGCAGGAGGAGCGGTTAAGAATTACGGGAGTTCTGCCTTTCAGAAGTTGAATAATTGAAGCTAGACTTGTTTCACATTTTTTTCCATTTAGGTTACATAATAGCAGCTTTCAGATTCTGTAAATGTGTGTCTGTCTGTCTGTGCTGTTCTATTATGATGCATTAATATAAATCACATCTGTAATTATCACGCTGTGGTGGGGTTGTTTTGCGCTTGGCTGTATATTGCAGCAGTAACGGTTCATCACTTGTGGCCGGTGAAGTATAGCAGGGACACAGGGGCAGACGGCCACTCTGTGTGTGTCCTCAGAGTGCTGGAGCTGAAGACAGCAGCTGGCTGTTTTTCATATGAGCTCTCTCTCTATAGCAGACCAGGAGCCATTATTCACAGCTTCTGCCACCATCTGTATGCACACAACTGACTGACCTTTATAGGCAGAGCAGAGCAGGGTTCTGTGTGTGTGTGTGTGTGTGTGTGTGTGTGTGTGTGTGTGTGTGTGTGTGTGTGTGTGTGTGTGTGTGTGTGTGAGAGTGTGTGTGAGAGTGTGTGTGTGTTTGTGTGTGTGTGTGTGGTATTTCGCTCTCCCTGGCACTATATTGGCAATGTGTCCTAGTACTTTTGGACACTCTAGGGACGTAGTGCCGTTCAACACTAAGGTCGCGTGTCACAATACTTTTTTCTCCCCTCCCTATCGTACAGGAAATAACGTCTCGTCTCATTTTAGTCCAACAAAAATGAAGACCTTATAGCATATTTTTTTATTTTGTAAAACACATTTAGTCTAGTTCTTATTTGTGCATTTACGCTGCATAATTTTTGATGAGAAAGCAACACTAGCTGAGGGTCCGTTTAAAATTTTGCACCACTTGGTTGTTCCCCGGCCGAGCTACGGGGCTTTTCACGTAAACACTGGGTCCTCCAGGTAGCCGGAGGAGGGGCTGCACGATGTAGTGCCAGTTGAAAATTGGAGAGGGTCTGCCCGCTGCGGTGCCTGTTGAAAACTGGTGATTTCCCTGAACTGGCAGATGCAAAACTGGCATTTAGGTATCGAAACCAGTGCCAATTGATATATAACTCGATACTAAATTTTAGTATCGATTAGTATCTGAGAATCAATTTTTTGACAACCCTAGCTCCTAAAGCACTACATTTGTTAGTTTTCCCATTATCCCAAATCTAATCATTCAGTCAAGTCACGTTTCATTTCTGAAATTTGCTTCTTTAATTTTTTCCTGGCACCTCAAAGCTAATGTAGCTGAGAAGTAATGGAAGCTTGCGAGTTCTAGTTAGCATATGCACATATCATGGCATGTCAAACCACATAAGCTAGTGGGATATAAACTTCTAATACTTGTTAAGTACTTTGGCCTTATGGACTAGTGGTACAAAACAAAACCATATTGCAATGGGAAAACTGTGTACATTTGTCAATGCATCTCTGTAAACACAGCTCTGTATTTGGTGACTATCTTTTGCTCCACTAGCTGCTGTTTTTATGCTGGAGGTGATGTGACACGCAGCTTTAATCCCTGCTGATTTGTTTACTCTTCAGCATGTGATGGAAGACAGACAGCATCCACAATGAGCTTTCTGTTACAGCACGCCAAAAGGACCCCTTCTGACTCCTCTCGCACGCCAATGTGAGATTTAGATTGGATTAAACAATGACAGTCTGTTTTGATGCTAACCTTCTCCTGCTTCGTTCCACAGATCCAGCCAGAAATGGATTAACACTCTGACAAGCCAGAGCAGCCATCAGAAAAAGAAACTGGCCACACTGACAGTCATCACGAAACCCAGCCCATGTGTTTTTACGCCGATTTACTCCAACATAAGATTTTTCTTTTCTGAAATCAATTATTATGTTATATTTGACATAGAAAAACAGATAAAGTAGTAAAACACTAAAAAGAAAGAAACGCAAGCAGCAAATCTTGTTAATATGCAAATTCAAATGTAAAAGGTAAAATAATTACACAGTCTAAAAAAGAGGTTGGATAGAGAACGTTTATTTAAAAAGTGTTTTAGCATCATTTCAGAAAAGAAAAGCAGGCTACATTTAAATGATTACCTGTTAAATCATTAACAGGTACAGATTCATGACTCTGTGTTTACATGCACTACAGGCAATCATTGTCTGAATCTAGCAGATTTAAACTATGTTATGAGATTAAAGTTGTCATCAGATTAACACATATAACAACAGCTAGATCATCCATTGCCAATCAACCATTACTTTATGTTGAAATGTGGCCAAGTTAAGCTCCTTTAGAAGTAGCAAGCCTTAATTCAACACCACTATATTAGTCAGTAAAGCAATTCTGTGTTTAAAAAAACTGATACTGATACATCGACTACAGCTTCACAATACAGATGCTGATCTGGCCTAAAACAATGTTTCTGAGGGGAAGGTAGGTAATAGAAGAGGGAAGCTGGAGACAGAGAGGGATAAAATATCAATCATAGCAGTGAACCCAAATAATAGTATTAACAAAGCAATAAACTTGCTAGTTCTGTCCCTTGAGTTTTCTTGGAGAGGCACCTTCACAGGAACAGAATGGAGACGCTCTCTCAAGGCTCCAGATTGGAGTGCCAGATCTGCTTTAACCCTTACAGCCCCCAGCGGCGGCGGCCTAAAATGCTGCAGTGCCGGCACACATGCTGTTCCATCTGCCTGGGCCAGATGAGGCTGAACCACCGGGAGATCCGCTGCCCGTGGTGCCGAAGCGTCACTCACCTGCCCAGCACCCTGTCCGTCTCCCAGCTGCCGGATGACGAAGAGGTGCTTTCCGTCCTCTCTGCTATGCAGCCCCTGGAGCAAGCGCCTGTTTTTATCCGGCTACCTGGGAATGCCTGCTACCTGCTGCCTCTGCCAGGGAATGTGGAGCAGGCCCTGTTGCACAGGCAAGCCACCTACCACTTTGACTTCAAAGGAGCCAGTGAGACAGGCCTTCCAGAGCAGAACCTGGAGGTGGAGGTGGAGGTGGAGGAGGAAGAAGAGGGGGTGCTGAAGAGTTCAGCCTGGACCGGTTTCTGTACTGTTTTTCTCGTGGCGGTTATTCTCATTTTCCTGTTGGGGATTGTCCTGCACAACATGTCCTGCGTCTCCAAACGCTTCAGTATCATTTCTTGCGGATGAAAGGGGAATGGTTGAACACATCAACTCGTTCATGTTTGCTATTTAGTAAACTGGTTGAGGAGCAACCATGGAAGGACTAAAAGATTTAACTTTGAGAACTGGAACAACATGGCAAAATGGCTGATACACCATATCAGTGCATTGTTTCTGAGGAGGAATGAGGAGGAAAAAAAGAATATGAGTAGAAAAACTCCTTTAGAATACTAGGCTCAGGAATACAGGAAGCTACAACAAATTAATGATAAAGAAAAAAAAGACAGAAAGCGAGAGAAAAAGATACGGGCTGTGGCTAAATGTTTACCAACAGTAATAGTAAACTCAGCCACCAATTGCTGACACAGGTGCTTGACTGCACACACAGCTGTAATCGCCATAGAGATGTGTTGTGAATAAAATAGAGCAGCTGAGCATGAGTCCGTGGTCGCCATGCTCAAATGCCAAGCATTGGCTAGAGTGAGCACTGGGTTGTGGAGCAGAAAAGTGAATGATTTAGCTCCATTCAGTACTTTGGGATCTGTTTAGAGTGTCATTTCTGATCCAAAACTCATATCTGGCCTCACTTATGCCCTTGTGCCTGCAACCAAATGCTCATAGCAAAGTTCCACCATCAAGTGTAAAACCATGCCACAAGAACAGCAGCAAAGGGAGGACAAACCTGCTAATATTGTTGATTTCAGAAGAAACACTGGACGTGCAGGTGTCTACAAACCTTTCACACATTACATGCATTTAATCAGTGATGGAAGACCAAACAGAGACATAGACATATCAATTTCAGGCTGTTTTTTTTTCTTTTCATTTCAGTGTCATTCAGTGAATGCAAGGCCATACTGAATTTATATGTTGACCCAATGTTGAGACAGATAAGAAGTACACCAGAGAGACACATATGGATACATATTCATTTTTGACTGTTTTATGCAAAGAAAGAAAAAACTAGACTGTTTAAGAATCAAACACATTCACTTATGAAGTGCAGAAAAAAAGGAATCTGTTCTATGTGTAAATAGCTACAAAATAAACAAAAATACCAGCAAAGCAATGAGAGAGGAAGAGATAGCAAGATGTAAATCAGAGAGACACATGAGGATAAGGACATTCATTTCGAATAGACAGACAATAGACACATACTATTGTAATCATTTAAAGAGAAAGCAAAGACATTTTACTCAGAATTAAGCAGTTTAAAATGCTTTAATGCAGTATTTACATTGAGATCAGACAGTTTAATGCATTTCAGCATGAGCCTGTAACTCAAAATGTCTTTAAACTGATTAAAAAAAAACATGCAATCAGTTTTATTTGACTGGTAGTGTTTATAACTTTTATTCATGATGTAAATGAATGATTTCTAGATTCAGGATCATGTCTTGTAAATGAAAAGCTATGCCAGGTTTTTACTGCTAGATCTAATAATAATGGTTTATTAATGATGTTTAGATTCAGCACCATTTCTTGTGGATTAAACTGTTGGCACATTAATCAGTTCTGAAGCTGATGGAAGAACAAAACAAGAAAAATGTTCAATCTCATTAGTCCGCCTGTTTATTTATGGTTTATATATCCAGGGTATATCATTATTATTGTGGGTGAATGACATGAAATAAAAAGTTAGCCTTAATACACTGAGATTCTGGACAGTTGAATAGCCGTGGAATATAAAAGCGTATCCATGTGCATTTCTGTGCATATGACTGTTTAGTTATCATTACAGAAACACTTCACTGAAGGCCATTATTTGTGAAGCTTTTTGACACATTACAGCTACATAAACTTGTCAGTTGCTGTTTTAATCCATTTTGATTTCATCATTTCAACTGACACTATAATCGATTCTTTACAGCATCCAATCATGTCTTTATGGACCTTGCCCTGTGCACTTGGACACAGTCATGCTGGAATAGAAAAAGTTCTTACCCAAACTGTGTTCACAAAGTTGGTAGCATGGTGTTGTTCAAAATGTCTTGGCATGCTGCAGTAGTAAGATTGCTATAGCTTTGTATATACAGGGCTTTGTTCAACAAGCTTTTCAGATATGCTGCACTGTATATAGCCTGTCTAGTTTAAGCTGCATTTTCTGTGGTTACATTGATTTTTGCTGACACCTTTAGGCTTTTGACCAGAGGTTATACTGAACGGATACAGAACTGAATCTCTGATGGAGTGGGATATGTTATTTCTGGTGAGTGTAAATGATAGCCAGACAGCAAAAGCAGGTGCTATATTGAAAATGACTGTTTTCTGTCCGATGGGTGCAGCTTATTTGCTAGGCATACAGAACCTTAGATTGCTTCTTTGCTAATTTAGTTTTTTTTTAATTACATTTACATGTCCTTTAAGCTTAAAATGGTTCTTCACACTCACACATCTCACTGGTTCTTTTAAAAATGTCCATTGAAGGTTCTTTAGGTTCATAGAAAATGATTCTATGGAATCACAGAAAGAGCCCATTGTTTAACACAGAAAGACAGAGATGAGAACAATATAAAATATAAAGTCTAAAAAAATCCAATAAAAACTTCAGAAAAAACCTCAATATACACTATGCTTTATAGACAAATGCCAGGTATAAATATTATAGATAAGTGTAACTGTCAGTTCTGAGAGAGAAGTCAATTATGTTGTCTTGGACCCTTGGGAATAAAGGTGACAAAAACTGTTTGGTTTGGGCAAGAAATATCAAAATACTGTTAAATGAATGAATTAAAAATGTTTTTGCAGTTGGTAGGCAACACCGCTGACATTCTGCATGACAGAATAGGGTTTAATTTTATATTTCACACTATATTACACAAACAAAATGCATTTTTGCGAGACTTTACTAAATAGACAAAAATACTGGGACACTCCTCTTAATTATTGAATTCAGGTGTTTCAGTCATACTCATTGCCACAGGTGTATAAAATGAAGCAGACCAAGACATTTTGGAAAACGTCATGCTTCCAATTTTGTGGAACGACAAGCAAGGTCTATAAAGACATGGTTGGATGAGTTGGGTGTGGAAGAACTTAACTACCCTCCACAGAGCCCTGAGCTCAACCCCATCCAACACCTTTAGGATGAACTGGAACGGAGATTGTGAGCCAGGCCTTCTCGTCCAACTTCAGTGCCTACAGAATGCTCTACAGAATGAATGGGCACAAACTCCCAGAAACACTCCAACATCTTGTGGAATGCCTTCCAAAAAGAGTGGAAGCTGTTATAGCTGCAAAGGGGGACCAATTCCATAGAAAAGTTAATGTATTTGAATGTAGTGTCATTAAAGTTCGTATTGGTATAATGGCCAGGCATCCCAATCCTTTTATCCATATTGTGTATATGTGCCTACATGTGTAACATGATTCACTTGTAGGTTATTCTGGATAATTGCAGTGCAGTATGAGGAATACTGGGTTGTGACTGGGCCCAGTAGAAAGAATTACCAGATATGAAAATGGTTTTTAAGGCATCAGTACTTCACAATATGACAAGAGTAGTACTTTTGTAGGTTGAAATATAAAAATGCTGCTGTTTCACTTCCACATCGAACATTCATTGCACTTGTGGACTTAAGAGAAGTGTGTCAGGATGTGCAGCATAATGAGATAAAACACAAAAGATAACAAAAATACTCTAGACACTACAAACAGAGGTCAGGACTAGAAAGTCCTACTGATAATGCCACATTCCACTGTGCTGACTGATTTTCATAATGAGATTAAACACAATAGACACAACATAAATACCATAGACAAAACAAACAGAGGTCAGGAATAAAAGAGTCCTATAAAGTAATGCCATGTTCCACTGTGTTGGCTGATATTCATATATTTTATTGTGCCTTGCAGCTCATTCAAGACTCGCAGCACCTGAAATGCAAAAACAGACTTACCCAGTTATGATAATGAGAAGACCTTTCTCTAATAATGTGGTGTTAAAGTTATGAGGGCAATATGTCATCAAACTAGATATGCACTGCAGTAATTTAGCCTGTAAAGTTTTTACATATGGGTCCAGTTATAAAAACTGGAAAGCAGCATGATGAACTACATGCAGATTTTCTAAAAAAATCAAGATGAATGCATATAAATGGCACAACCAAAACTTTGGACTTGGGGTGTAATGGTACACAGATGTCATGGTTCGATACGTACCTCAGTTTTGGGGTCACGGTTTGGTACGGTTCACAATACAGCAAAGTTAAGTAACAAAAACTTCTAAAGAATTTGGCTTGGTTTGTTTTCATTTATTTTAAATAAACAGAAGTGTATTAACCAGTAAACACACACTCTTGCTTATATTTTTATTTATGTGTAAGGCAGCAGAAGTGTTACGCCAGTATGTGGCACTATTGCACCACACTACGACCCAGGTTTATGATTTACTTGCACTTTTTGGTCCCTCTGTGATTCCGTATTA
>JBBPDE010000040.1:21266632-21277086 GCA_037974605.1 Nannopetersius ansorgii | reverse complement strand
CAAATCTTTTCTAATTTGGGGGCACATTCATGACTCTCACAGAATGAACCAGAATGATTGATGTTGGTGACCCCCCCTTTCCCTCTCATGAACAAAACAAAGGCAACTATTAATTTGAGTGATAAACATTGAAAGGGGTCAAATTGACCCCAAGGAGAATAGGAGGGTTGATGGCTCATATTGCACATTATTTGGGTGAAGGAACCTGTATTTTAATTCCTATATAGTGCACTATGTTTGGAGAAAGGAGTCATTTGAGACCGACTTAATGTTCATCTGTGTAACTCTCTTTACAGGATGTTGCTCAGGTTAGTTAAGCATTCAGGCTTTCTGATATGCCAACCAGTGATTTTCGTATTGACACCCATCGTTTTTGCCATTGGTGAGTGGCAGCCTGGTGAGTTGACTGTCTTGGCAGGACATATGAATGTGTCTTGTGGAAAACACATACCTGGGAATGCAGTCCCAAAAATCTGATTTGTGTCACTTATGCAACCCTGTAATGTGTACGTTGCCCAATTAATCAAAACATTTTTATGAGGCACTAAGCAAGTTAGAAGGTCAGAAATGTCTCTGAGACTAAAAGTGCCAGGTTTTTAAAGCTTCAACCAGCACTGCTCTGCCACTGGGTTTGAAATGTGCGTGAGAGAGAGACTTTCCCGCTACTTTTATGGAGTTTTTCTTTTTATGAGCTCAGAAGAAAAATACGACTATATTACTGTCAGTCTCAGAGTGAGGAAAAAAAATAAAAGACTGAAATCAGTTTGCTAAGATTTTCCCTTCTCTGGTTTCTGCTTGTGCATGCTTAACTTTGCACTTTAGTTTTTTTTTTTTTGCGCAAAGCCGTCCCTACGGTTCCTAAATAATTCAGCCTTACAACTTTATCGTATGATGAAGTCTAGTCGTGGTACAAAGGAGGAGGTTGTATCCGTGTAGCACAGATTTAGAACTCCCACATTCGGCTGGCAGATAGGACATTCACCAGCATAATCTGTTTTGCTGCTAAAACCTGAATAACGGTTGGGTTTAAGGGCAGATTTTTTTTTTAAACGGCACAGCAGTCTTTGCATGATAATACTGACTGTATGAAATATAGAGGATATACACACAGAAAATGCAATTGTGTGATGTGTCTCTTTGATTTATGTTATGTTATGAATATCATAAGAATGCATTATGGTCCAAGATGTCATTTCCTTTCAAGCTGATGGATGATGCTTGAATAACAAATATAGGGAGAAGAACCTTGTCTAATCCATTTCCACTCATACCACTACACCACTACATCACCGCCAAAATGCTGATTCAAGTAAAACACAAAAACAAAACAAACACATTTAAATATGAAAATTAATTTCAACAAATACATTATGATGTTAATATATATATATATATATATATATATATATGTCTTATAATATCTTTTTGTGTGTGATTTCCTGTCTATCTGGGCCTAAAACAACCCTTACAATTTAAATCTCTTTGAATATATTTTTTAGTTTAATTTCCTAGCATGTCCACTGTAGAGGACAACAGGACGTTTTCCGTGTGAAAATAGAACTGAATTTAGAAAATGAAAAAAAAGTGATATTAACCCAAGGACACATTCAATTGGATCAAAACAATAAAAGTCTGTATTACTCTTCTGTTACTTGTTGTTTACAAGGACAACAAAACAAGTATTTTAGTTCAACAGTGAATTATAAGTCATAAAACATCCTCTGGCTATTTTAGCTGTGATTGTCCTGGAGGCATGTTTTCTTTTTGGCTCTGCAGAGGAACATCTTACATTTGATGCACCTCATGTATGTCTTGCCATTGCAGGCCTTGTTCCCAGTATGCAAACCCATCACACGACACACCACTGGAATGCCCTACAGAATACTAAAAGGCTTGATGAGGTATCTCCAAATACTTGAGGAAGATACAGGTGAACAAAATGTCCACTGTAAAGGACATTGAATTATTCTACTATTTTAAAGAACCATTAACTGAAAGGCTCTTTAGGAAACCATAGGATGTTGGCTTTTGACATCGCTCCATCCTCATTTTTTGAGTGTACACTGGGATTTTGACTGGGCAAAGCAATGGATATTGATTCACAGGTTGGCTGCTATCAGATCTCATTCCCCCTGTTATGGTTTAGGGGACATTCCCTATCTAATTCTGATCTTAGGTCATTTTCAGTTTACACAAATGCTTTTCTAGTATTAGACCCATTGAAAGATTTTAATCTTTAAAGATTTTTTCAATCTAATCATTGATATCCGCAGCTGGCGTGCGAATTTTGGGTTGAATTCCAGTGAGATTTCCATTTTCCATTCTAGAAAATGCAGGACAAGTGAAAGGATGGCAGTGGTACTGCCTCGGCACATGCTAATTGGGCCATAAATCTTTAAACATTTGAGTCTTTAAATCTTTAATTTAATCTTGGAGTGTTCGTCTGAGCATTCAGGGACAGACAAAAGGCTGCAGAGGTGTTTTCAGCGATGACAAACTTTGAGCATCCTTCATAGGTAAATGAGTAAAAGAGAAGTAGAGGAGTCAGCCGAGGACGGTTGTCATCTTCGATGTGTCCGGTATGGCCACAGGGTATGAGGAGAAGGCCTGGAGCAACCGCTTCAGCAGCATGTCACGGAGACTGTGTCCAAACCTCTTCTCTTCTCCTCCTCCTCCTCCTTCTCCTCTGCTCGGCCTGGATTTGATCAAATCAGACACACTCTCCAGGTAGATCAATCATTTCTGAGCAAGCAAGGCTGGGGTTTCAGGACATGATGGATTTGCTGTTGTTGAAAGGAGAGAATCCACTGGAAGAAGAACCACAGACACGTACATGTCTTTACCTGTCTCGTAGTATGTTTATCACCATGGTTTGGGGTTGTTGAAGATATTCAAGGGTTCATTGTACAGGTTTTACTGTTTGGACTTGTTTGGAAAAAAAACAGGTCCCTCTGCTTGCAGATATGAAAGTACTTTACCTAAAAGCAGGGTAACAATAACAATAGTCTGGATACTGGCTCATAACTGTGCACAACAGAGATTTTAAATGTATTTTAGTATATATACATACATGCTTATGTATATACAGCTACGTTCCAAGACCACCTGTGTATAGTGAAAAACTGTGTTGTTGTGATGTGGTAAAAATTTTATAAATGCCTAAAAATGGCCTATTTTTATAGTGCAAACCCTAAATATGACCCAAATATGCTCCCATAACACTTTAATTTAATTTAAAGCTCAGCCTAATATATTACCCTGAAAGAAAATGTAAAGGTAAACCCGTATTTGTACTGTTAAGTTTGCACTGAACTCCCACAGTGCTAGAATGTAAAATATCGATATTACCCCTGTACAGACTGTACTGTAATACATACACGTGCGTTTTCTTTGGTATGGGTTGTTGTTTTCTTTGGTATAAGCAGGGAAAACACAGTAATAAATTTACAGTCAAAAAATACAGGCTTTTAAGAAGAACGAAACAAAAAACGCGAGAACATGCTCCACGGGGGAAATTCTGGACTGCAACTGTCACGTTGAGCCTCCTTTCTCTCCTTTGCCAGGCACCAGGCATATGGGACAGGCACACACACCATGGATAGTCCAAGTGTTTCGTCTTTATTTTCTATCGAACTCAG
Source organism: Nannopetersius ansorgii (assembly GCA_037974605.1). Classification (NCBI taxonomy): domain Eukaryota; kingdom Metazoa; phylum Chordata; class Actinopteri; order Characiformes; family Alestidae; genus Nannopetersius; species Nannopetersius ansorgii. Next base: position 21,273,448 of record JBBPDE010000040.1, on the reverse strand, counting down.
AACCAAAACTGTCATGAGAGCTAGACACAAATACTATGATTACTGTGAACAAAAGGATACAGGCATACAAATAATGCTACAATGAGAGTTGACCGACAATCAAAACTAAAATACCCTAAACCAAAAACCCAGCCACCAATGAAACAAACACAGGCGCTAATCCTTAATGATAAACAGGTGAAACTGAAACAGAACACAAAACCTCTGAACTTAAGTAAGGATGGCCTCTAGCGGCCACCCACTGTGCCAGACCCCAGACCTGACAGCAACTGCGTCAAAAAGCAGCAGGCTGTCAGCAGCAAGGAGTACAGCATCCCAAGACGCACTTTCCTTGTGTTCTCTCCACAGTACCAAAACATCAGTAAATTATATTTCTCGTAATTATTTAGCACTTAAATATATGAAAATGTATATATTGCCTCAAAAAAGCGGTGTCTTCCGGGGCTTGTCCATCATGTCCCCTGTCCTCGTGCTGGGTTGTTTATGTTTGGGCACAGTGCTGAGCAACCCAGCACGAGGATGTGGGGGCATGGCAGAGGTGGCCCGGACGTTACAAAAGCAAAAAAATTGCGGAGGATATCTGCAATTTCCGAATTACTGAAGGGTTTCAGCGAACAATTAGTTGTTCGATTCTCAGAAATACAAGATTACCACTGGATCCACAAAAGACCAAAAATGTGGAAAATAGAGAATCAAGAAAAAGTCAATAAAAATAATTCATTTAAAAAATAATTGCTTGATCACACATTGTGCTATCATTGCCATTGCTAATTGACCCCTACTATTTGGGTACTCTTCATGCTAGGGTACCAAATATACTGAACTGACCAATACCAAATACTGATTGGTCAAACAGACCACCATTGTTTCTAAAAACTAATTTCCCAGAAGCTTATGTGACTCTTCACATTAAAGCAAATAAATACCTGGAAGCCCTTCTGTTGTTGCTGCTGTTGTTTGTCTTTCTTGTAAATGTTAACATCACAGGAGACCACCACATAGCCTCCAGAAAACCTCATGGTTCGGTTTGATGGAAAACAGACAAAGAGTGCTAGATTTAGATCAGAAACCTTGTTGTACCTTGGCATCCGGTGTAAAAGTGCTATTATAGACCATCTGTCAAAACACAATTTGTCAGCCCTTCACAAGTGATCCATTTCTGAGAACACGGCCGTTTTTGAATGGCAGACCACTTTCAACCTCCTGTAATTGTCTATCTATATATAGCGGATCTATAAGGTGGACCTTATATAGTGAGCAGAGAACGGAAGGTTAAGGTCAGGGTTTCTGAGAAGAGGGGGATGTTGTATTTATTGAATCTGAATTTTGCTTTCCCACCAGCAGAGGACAGTGTTCATCATCTATTTAACCTCTGTCAGTAAACACACTTCTCACGCCCAACTTCAAGAAGAGTAACATTCGAAGCCCTTTACCTGTGTTTGCAGTCCATCTATCAGCATAGTCCTATATTCTAAAAATATCAAGGGCGCAGGGAGAACCCTGCTAATGGAGAAGGTAGGGCATCAGTCAGTGCATTAAGTTTGGCTGTGACTCAAGAGACGATAGAGGCTAAAGGCTGGTGACACTCTGCCCTTGAGCATAGCACTTAACCTTCCTCTTTCAGGGGAGCATTCCCAACAGTTGGTTAATGTGTCATGTTGAGTATGTGCCAACTAAATGACAAAATGTACAAATACACAAACAAATTCTTGAATCTTATTGGCTGTGGTGGTCCACATGGGAAATAGTGTGTGGGCTGCCGTAATCCACAGTGTGTTCGTTGAACCTCAGTCTGAGCTACAACCACTTATACCAGCCCAAAACACAGCAAACAATGAGCTTTAAGAAAAAATATCCATCTTTAATGTATCTTTAAGGTAATAATTCATTTAATGCTATTTTACAGCTCTTTTCTTGGCCAAAGACCATTTCCTCTGGCTGTAATGTTTATTGCTTCACTGTTTGAGCAGTTTATGTGGGGGGTCAGACCTGCAACATGAACCCTTGGTCATTTTACCGGAGCGAGCCGCAGGCCAAAGCAACGTTTGCATGCACACTATCTGTTTAAAAAATGACTCATTTGACTCAAATCACCCATGCTTGAAAGTTTTCCCTCTTTCTTTTTATATGTCACTAAACACTTACGAAGGTTTCTCATCATGTTCAAGCTGGCGTTAAGGCTCATGCCTCTGCAACATTATGAGAACATATTCACACCTTGGTCTTGTGTACTTTAAGGCAGTGGTCTCCAACCTTTATTTTGTCACGGACCGGTTTAATATCAGAAACTATTTTCACGGCCCGGCCTTTAAGGAGTGGCAGATAAATATACATATACGTATATATACAAATAATTGATACGCATAAAAATATTATTATACATGTTTAAAATATAATAAGCGTAAATCCAATGTGTACTTGCAGCTTTATTAACAGCGTTTTCATAACAACGAGCAGACAACATAACAAGGGGAACATCTATGTTTTTTTTTTCCCGCGGACCGGTACCACATGACCCACGGCCCGGTACCGGGGGACCACTGCTTTAAGGGAATTCTCCTCCTTCTTCGGTTCTGGCTTTTCAGCAGTGTGGCTAGTCAAGCATGCAGGACACAGTAGCAGGGGGCGCATGCTACTTTATCGCCACCTCAGTGCCTCCATGAATAATAAACAGTCATGTCGTCCTATAGAAGAGCGAGCTGGAAGGCCTCTCCTGATAGCCAGCCTAGTCGCTCAGGCTGCTGGAGCCGTAACCAGAGGGCCGATGATGCTTCATGATACCCCTCCCTTCCTGTCTAGCTAGGACATCACACATTTGCCATCGCTCTTTGGCTGCAAGTAACAGTTTGGGTAGCAAACAGTGTCAACCTGTCTTTCCATCTCCTCCCCCCTCCCAGGTGCGATAAGCAAACGTGCTGTTCCGTTGATACCAAAGGGGGGTGGGGGGTAGCCTATATGGTGGAGCCAGAAGGCAGAGACTGATATTGAAATGCTATTCAGGGCTGGTCACAAAGGGTGTGCCTTCACCTTCTCTCACTGCATGCGTGAGTGTGTATTTGTTTGTGTGCCTTGTAGGTAGATGCTATGGATATAAAGCGTGCACTTGGCAGATCCCAGTCTTATTCGTGGCAAGGTGGTGTGACCTTTCCACTGAGAGCCTCCAGAGGAGCCCAGGGTTTATCAGACAAGATAAAGCTCTTGCATTTGCCCAGCAGGTAGGATATGTATCAGAGCTGGATGAGGGAGAAGCAATGATGGGGCTGGCCATCACTCAACAACCAGCCAGAGGCTATTGCACCAAGCCTAGCATGCTAACCTAAAACATGCCCAACCTTATACAAGGACAGGTGCTAGTGACCAGACAGTATTTGTAAACTGCATGCTGAGTTGTCCATGTGTTAGGTACAACTACTTTTTACCCTACGCTACCTGCTATATCGGGCTTTGTAGTTAAAGATTTAGTGACCAGAACTTTAGCCCATCTGTTGCTAGTCAGCCTCCTTCTAACTTGTCCAACAATGCAAAGGGATCAGCAGAGGAGCACTGCATCCAAATGAGCGTGGGTACAAAAGGCATAAATAATAAACTGGCAAATTGGAGTAGGTCCATACCTATCCAGATCCCTTATCCAACATTTATTTCAATCTTGGAGGGATCAAAAGATTACTAGTAACCTCTTTGACAGCCTCTACTGCTCCAAAAAGGCTTGCAATAGAAGTTGGAACGCTGTGCCTGGAATTTGATTCCCTTCTGACACGTCTCAAACGTGACTTCTACCTTCTCTTAGTGGTGCTTGATAATGTTTCATCAGTCCAGAGAATTTGTTTGCACTGGTACAATAACAGTGTACTGGCCATGCTTTATAAGGAGATAAGTGTTGGCATGGGTATGTATTTTAACACAAGACCTTGCAAAGTGTACACTTTAAAAGGGGAGGAGGCTATTTTTTCCACTATTTTTTTGTCAGAAACTGCTGCATCATTTCAGAGGAAAAGAAAACAGATCAAGGAAAGCAAGGTAAAACCGTGACCAGCAGAGACAGAGGAAAGCAAGGAAAAGCCATTACCAGCTCTCAAGCATCACTGAAGCATCATTATGTGCATGGTCTGTACACTCCCACTGGCTAGCTCAACCCCTCCAAACTCTCAAAGGGGAAACAGTGTATCTGCAACTGTTCAATAACCTATTCCTCTTATAGTCGCAGAACAGAAAAAGTCTGCAACTAGTCACCAAACCATTCCAATTCTTTCAGTTTATTTCAAATAGCGTCTGTAAAACTCGTCAAACATATTGTAATGTGAACCAAACCAAAATCCTTACAATGACCATTTACATTATGTCTAATTGTGTGTTTGAGTTATGTATAATTGCCAACTGTGGCAGGGCGGTCAGGGGTTAATTTGAAGGAACTAAATATGGTTATACAACTATGCTGGTTTAAGTGGTACAGTGACCAATAAAAATAAGAATTTCCAACAATGCCACCTAGGGAGTTTCACCCCAGGAAATATTACCCCTACTGATAAGACACACAGGTTCGTCTACTTGCAATGGAAAGGAGCTAGAGACGTGTTTCCAATGTATCACAAAAACATTAAAAGCAGGCAGAAGCGGGCATTGAAGAGGGAAGTCACAAGCAAATAATCAAAGAAAATAGTGACAAAATAAACTTAAAAAAAAAAGAATATTTAAACACAGGGAATGAAGTCCTACCAGGTCTACTTCAAAGGTTAGGGTGGTGTTCCTACACACACAAACACACACACACACACACACACACACACACACACACACACACACACACGTGCTCACCCACAAGGATTCCCACACCACACGCTGCACAGTGCCTAAACACACCACCACCACACGCTAATCGGGTCCGGCAGGCTCCATTCCTGTAACAAAAACATACAAATAAATGAAATAACCATGAAAGAAAGCAACCTAAACTAATAGTGACTTCCCATACCTTAAGCAAAAATATAAAGAAAGGAAAAACAAATAAAAGCAGGATACAAAAGAATATAACAGCTGTATGCTTCCCTATACGTTAAAACAGAGTAAAACCCATTCAAAACACATTAAAAGACAAAGTCCATTTAGCTCCTAGTCCAAGGCTGGGGACCACAGGTCTGAAATTAGGATACCCAAAATGGCTGACGCTACCGAGAACAGATCTCGGCTCGCCAGTTCGACCACGTGACTCCAAAAGTTTCCACTCTAATGCTTGACACTGGAAGTCTCTCCCACGGATAACCGAGGGACACAAAGTTGTCTAATGAATGTAATTGTGGTGCTTTAAGACAAAGGAGACCAAACAGAAGAAGTAAAATAGCCAAGGCAGCTTAGCCAAGGCAAAACACAGGAGATAGAACCGGGAGACATAACAGCAGCCGTGTCACGGGCTCACGAACTAAGTCTTTAATGCTGCAGCCACTGGAAAATAGCCCGAGCGGCCACGCGGAGCTCAGCACTCCTAACACCAGTTGTAACTGAACAGAGAAGAGGAAACACATTTAGTAGGGACACGTCCAGTATATACATATTAAAGGTGAAATATATAGCGTGCCATACCTGCAGTCACTGCAACCCCAATGCCAATGCATAAAAGCACCTCACGAAGGCTGGAAACAAAGAAATAGTCAGCTGGTGTCTAAATATCCCCCAGCGGGCTCGCAATAGGAGATCACTAGCAATAAACCTACCAGGAATAATCACTCCACAGACGCCAAACTGTTCCAAAGTTGGACCACAGCCTGATACACGCGGAACCGAGGGGAGAAACAAAGAGAGTGAGACACGACTCTGCTCAGGTAGGACCCCGGTGACGTAGATGTCTTAGTCCTGCCCCCTTTATAGCCGGCCCTGTGCATAGGCCAACCTATGAGCATTACTGCCACGAAATTACCGGAAAGGAAATAGATATGTTTTAAACAAACCCTAAAATTCTCTCCCACTATATAAGGAAGAATGGTGTAAAATAATGGGTCAACATCCTGGTAAAGGGGGCATGCAGAGGGAGTGGTTTCGCAAAGCTGTGTTGGAAGGGGTTCCAAAATATATTAAAGAAAAAATGGAAGAATGACATGACACACCCCACTGAGCGACCCGGACAGCAGGGCTAAAGCAGAACCACTGCTGTCCATAAGAGTGGAAGGATGTGAGCTGCCATTTCTGGTGGATACGGGGGCTACATACTCCACTATCAGAACTTTGCCTGAAAAGGGGTTTTTATCTAATCAGGCTGTGAACGTTGTGGGTCTCTCAGGGGTTCCGTTTGATCTGCCTAAATCAAAACCAATGACTGTTGTGCAGGGTCGGCATAAAGTCAAACACGCTTTTCTAGTGTCTCCACAGGTGCCTGTCAATCTGCTGGGCCACGATTTGTTGATTAGACTGGGGGCTACCATCCCGTGTTCTCCGGACGGACTGATTGTGAAATTACCCGACGGAACATCTGTGAGGAGGTGGTAGGAAGTGGAGGCCAGTGGCTGCTCGCAGATCTGGCTGAGATTACAACTGATGTGTATTGGGGCCAGGTTGTGAGTGAGGAGGGGGTTTGGAGTGAGTACCTGAGGTGGAAACCATGGATCATGTCCCTAGATGCATACGCACCCGTGATAGATCCGTTAAATGTTACTTTGTTTTATGATCGGACGGCTGATGAGTGTTACTCAGAAATGTTTAAATATGATTTGGCAGGCAAACAGTGGACAGTTGAAAGCGATTTTATTTACGCCGGCCCACAAGGAGTAGCCGCGGGGGTCAATTTAACTAAACAACAGATGTGTTGGTACCGTATGCAGGACGAATCTG
>JBBPDE010000040.1:21240316-21250609 GCA_037974605.1 Nannopetersius ansorgii | reverse complement strand
TGTGTGTGTGTGTGTGTGTGTGTGTGTGTGTGTGTGTGTGTGTGTGTGTGTGTGTGTGTGTGTGTGTGTGTAAGTGTATGCATCATAACTCATGAGATTTTATCAAGTCATGCTCATGCTAAAAGCATGCTGGGAAGCCTTGGAGAGCTGGGGATACTGGCCGGTCGCTACATAATGTAAATCAAAATCAGAGTGCATGTTCCAATGCTTCAGTGACACCCCTGACCATGTGGCACTGAATCTTTCACAGCGGCATGCTCCGCCTGTCTGTTTTCAGCGACATTCAGACATGTACTCTTTCAGGCTTCATACCAGGAGCTTCATGAGCCTGCTTAGAACAAACAACAAGGATGGTACATGATAAAAAATAAACAAAAAATTCCCCAAAAGTTAAATGTAGGCAGAATTTTAAATATAGGCCATTTGTAAATTTGTAATATCGCTGTAGAAATACTGTATTTGCACACATTTTCAGACAGTATAAGGAAATGTAAACATTTATCTTTATAAAATAATCATAATGATTTAGTTTAGTAGAAAATAAATAATCCTGTACATAGTGAGCAGGCGTCTCCACAAATGGACGAACATATTCCTTTCCTGACAGATTTGAGTCCAGAAGAAGCCGGAAGTCACTCTTCTGCCTGCCTCATCCTCTCACACCAGCCACTCTGTGCTCATGCTTCAACCCAAATGCCCAAATACATGTTGGCACCTAACTTCTGAGTCTATGTTAAAGCACACACACACATTATATATATATATATAATGTATTGTTGTAAAATGTGTTGTGTGTTTTGGTAAAAAAAAAAAAAGCCTTAAAATGCCTATTTTTAATAGTGTACACCCTAAATATGCCCCATAAATATATAGTTTACACCGCACTCCTGCAGTGCTAGAATGTAAATACCGATATTACTGTTGTACAGACTGCACTGTAATTCATGCACAGGCATTTTCTTTGGTATGCCTGTCATTTCCATTTGCATAAGTAGGGCAAATACAGTAATAATTTAATAGAGTAAAATGTAGTAAGTAATCACCAATCATTTTTACAGTTCAATAATTTACTGTTCAACCAGTGAAGAGTTGTATTATATTAATAATTATCACTAAAATATATGAAGAATTATGTAGAGAGAGAGAGAGAGAGAGAGAGAGAGACAAAGAGAGAATGAGAGAGGTTTAAATATGGGCAATTCACACGCTCTGAAAAAACTTTTAGCTAGCGAGAGAGAGAGACAGAGAGAGAGAGAGACACAGCAAGAGAGAGAGTAAGAGAGAAAGAGAGAAAACTGATAACACTGATAAATCAGTGTTTAAGTGAATTATTTTATTCAGAATAAAATAACTGTTTTCTAGCCAGAAGCGTTTCACATCAAACCGCTCTGGACAATTTTTTTCTCGTTTCATGTTGTCAACACAGTGACCACATATTAGTTACATTTTAGATGCTTTGAATAAATCTTATTTATTTTTTGTGCAGTGGTTGTTTATGTTTTACAGCAGCGCAATCATACTTATTTATAAGGTATAATAGAAAGTCATGGCTTCACTAGTCACTCAATCTCTGTTGCTAGGACACCCATGACCCATTCAACAGGCATTCTACCATAAAACCTTTGCCATACATGAAGCCTTCCTATGCAGACCTCCGTACAATTATTTCTCAACAAAAAACCTTATTGCACCGAGGAAAATAAAATGTTATTAAAAAAAAAAGCTAGGGCAAAAGTGTGTGGAGAAAAATAATTTCTTCGCACATTCATGTCATCTGCAGGCCACAGGCTGTGCATCTGCTGGAACAGATTTACAATCTTCTATTTATTGGTTGAATGAAAGAGGCTGATAAGCTACAGTATACTGTGTCCCACCTTGACACAAAGGCTCATGGTTCTGTGCTAGCCGGCAGAGAGTGCTAAACTCAAATGGTACTTTTGTGAATCATTAGTGCACCGATATAGGCGTGCTGATGTCAGTTTGGCTGTTAGAAAGGCTTGCATTAATATGCAATACCAGTGTATGATGTAGTGAGTTCATTCTGGAATTTTTGTCATATTGGAAAGACTGAGACTTTGGAGACTGAGCTTCGTTCTGACGCTTTATTGCAATTATAATTATAACTGATAATGGAATTATGGCTATGTTTCAGAGACAGCTAAGAGAACTGGGCTAGTAGTGCTAAGTCCTCCCTCTCTTTCAATGAAAAAGGCTTTAAAATAAAATGTAACAATTGGCTTCCGCATTACTTACTTGCTGTTAACAAATGACTGAGGGCTGATTATTTTGGACTGTGGAAGTACCAGCACCACCAATAGGTCTTACAAAAAATAAACATAATCTAAGAGCGGGATTTACTTATACAGGTTTAAAGTTAGTTTATGATCAGTACTAGTCCGCACCCAATACGAACTTTCATTATTTACTTACATGGCCAGTTAGATATAGCCAAATACTTAGCTTGACATTATAGGGCAGGGTTTAACAGAAACATTTTATTGTTAGATTTGTTGAATCAGCCATTCAAGGATATTGTTACTGTTTGTAATAGAAATTTTGGTCTGGTATTTTTAATGTATCCATCGCACTTGTTACTAGACAGCTGATTTCATTGTTTCCTGGAAGTTGAGAAGGGGCTCTGGTGCTGAGTGTGGTGGCTCTTGATAGTTTAGGCTTCACATCCAACATTAAAGCAAAGTGGCCCCTTGTAGTCATGCATGAATTCACCACAGCACACAATGATAAATTCTTTTCTACTTTTAACCCATCCACCAAGTGAATCAGTGGACAGCCAGCAATTTGGCGTCTGGGGAGTAGTGTGTGGGGACGATATCTTGCTCAAGGGTACCTCAGTAGTGCCACAGCCAGTCCTGAGATTTAAACTCACAACCCTCTGATCACAGGGGCAACTCCCTAACCACCAGAACACTAGCTTCCCCTACATCACGCCCAGACATGACTAGACATCACATATACATTTACTTTATTGGATTTCTGTGGCCTGATTTTGTTTTTAGATCTATGTAGGCTGAAGCCTATCCACTTATGGGTTGTGTGGTTTTGATTGGATCTGTATTACATTCCAAAAATTGCTTAAAAAGCAGGCCATGCTGGACAGTGCTCATGGGATGCCTGATGATAAACCAACGAGTAGCAAACGAACAAAAGCATCAGGACAGTGGAAGAGGCAAAATAAGTACACAGTAACAAAGTGTATTTTGTCCAGTATAACAAAATGCATTGCTTTGAAAGCTTTAAGACATAGTACAGTTAACTACACAAATTCATTTATAATGATAATTTATTTTTTGTCTGACAGTCATCTGAAGCCAATTTAGATTGTACTGGTGCAGTATTCTGTAGGTAACTATATAAGAAACATTAATGCTAGACCCACTGTTTACAATTTAAACAACCAATAGCTAACCTTTCTGCATGCATAGTGGTACTTTTTGCTCCTCTTTATATTAAGTTGATAAAATAGTTTTTTGCTATAAAAATAGTTTATTTATAAAGCTTAAAACTTGATACTGATATTGTGTAAACTGCACCTGTAACAGTACTGTTTCACCATATTGCATGTGCTCCAGTTACAAAGTTATTTATTCTAACAGTGTCTGAGCATCTGAGCTGCTTATCCATAACCAGGTCATGGAGGGTGCTGGAGCCAATCCCAATAGTCATAAGGTGAAAGGTGGAGAAACAAAATAAGCATTTGAGATTAATAACACACTTTAAATTGTTTGGTGACTTTAAATAAAAGTACTGGATTGGATAAACGTATTGGGACACACCTGATTTTTTTTTGGGCTAGGCCCCTTGCTTCCAGCGAAGGCCAACCTTAATGCTTTGGCATATCAAGACATTTTGGACAACGCCATGTGAATATTCCAGTATGACTGTGCCCCCAGCCTTATTACTCTAATAATGTGTTATTATTATATAATGAATATTTTCCTCATCATTATTCTAATATGACTCTTTCACTCTTTATCTCACTCAGTCTTATGGTCACGGATGGGTCCTTCATCACGATGTGTGGGATTTACACTCTGAAAAGCTTGTCTGACCTCATGACAGCAGTTACGATGGCATGCATTTAGGCCAATCACAATTTGTCCGAGTGCTGTCCATGCCTCGGAGGTACAGTTGGATCTCCGACTCACCTGCACTGTATGCTTCTCTTAGAGCTCCCTGTGGGAGAGCGGCCATGTCTGCTAGCAGACCACCTCCCTCTCTCAAATCTCCATCAATCTGCCTTCTTCCCAATGAGATTAGAGCCCAACTTTGATCTCTTGCCTCCTGAGGTTTCAGACCCACTTTGATGTGTTCTCTCCTTGTTAACGACAGAGGCGATGGTAGATGACAGCATCCCTTCTGGGCGAGAGAGAGAGAGAGAGAGAGAAAGAGAGAGAGAGAGAGAGAGAGAGAGAGAGAGAGAGAGAGAGAGAGAGAGAGAGAGAGATTGAGTGGAGGTGGGGAATAGGGGGGTGGGGGGCAGGAGGGGTTTTCAGAGGAGCCGACATGAATGAGAAATACTCTGCGGAGTGATATAAAGCAGGCCAGCAGGACAGGACATCAGGACAGATTGATAGGTGCTCCTCTTTGCTCTCTTTGGGCCCCACCCCCTCCAAACTCCCCCACTGTTACCTCTCCAACCCCAGGCATCTCTCTGCAGCCCTGTCCGACCGCTGAGGCATTTTCATGGGCTTTTTGTGGAGATGAGAGATGGCTCTTCTCATTTATTTCATCTTCTATAGGAGATGTTTTAAGTGCTCCTCTGGGGCAAAAGGAGCAGCAAATTCTCTCTTTCTTGTCGGTCTCTTCTCTTTCAGGTCTCTGGGCCTCCTGCCTCGGATCTTTCTTGGGGTGGATACTGGACATATATTAAGTGAAACGTTATTGTGTTTTGTCCCCAAAATGAGGCAAAGAAAACTACAATTTGGCAAACATTTCAAGTAACATTTCACAATTTTCCAAATTTTAATCCTTAATGTCAAGATGCTGTTTCATTTCCAACCTTCCAACAATTTAAATACAGAATGCAAATCACACGCAAATGTATGTAATGAATTAATATTATATAATCATGTAATTGTTTTTAAAAATGCTAATGGCTTCTTAAAGCTAACCTGCAAAAACTGACATTGCAGGCAGTTTGGATGTCTGGGTGTTGACAGCTTCATAAATGGTCCTTGATGTGCGGTAAATGCTGTCAGATAAAGCTGGTTTATGTTGCACGGGTCTTGTCAGCTGGCACCTTAGTTTAGCAGTGTGCAGACCTATCAAAACAGGTGCAATTTTGTCATTTTAAAATGATTCATGGTGCAGAGGTTATACTGGAAGGCAGAAACTGCTCTTACTGCCATGGCTACAGGACACCAGAACGAAAAGAGCAGAAACACTGCTGCTGGCCAGTTTCTCGCCATAGAATATGTCCAGGACCAACAGATGTACAGTAGTGCTGGCCAAAAACGACCTGCTGGAGACCACTCTGCTTCTGTGATCCTCTCAAACATCTCTTCATTGCCCTCAAAATGCTCTTTGTGAAGCCCCAAGCTGCATCCCTAAGCAAGAATCCTGAAACCCGGCCTGTTCTCTAGCATTCATGTGCTTTTTTCGACTGACTGCTTCCACTGTGTTTGTCATCCTTGCACATAATGTGTTTCCCTGATATGTTTAATGGCATTGTTTTATCAAGGGAGTTTGTGGGTATTAGTAAAATGATTCATTATATCACTTTATGTGGCACAGAGTATGCCTAATGAGGTATTTTGCCTATGGAGAGTAGGAAATTCAAATGTGAATCTTCACTGCAAAACAGTTTTGTGGAGAAAGTGGGGCAGGAACAGTCGACTGAAGCAGTTCATTTTTACATGAAGCACCTTGTCACAAATGCGTCTCAGAACAACGGTGGCATTTTTCAATCCATTCATCAAAAGAATGGATCCTTCCAGAACGTCAGCTGGGCTAGAGGTGAGAAAAACTCTATTGTAATGCTTAGAACTCAGGGTGTATTAGTAAAATCTGATTCCAAGAAAAACAGGCAGCGTAACACCCACTTGTGGGCCGAGACTTTCCTGAAAGCTCTTTTGTTGTTTCTTAAACCTAAAATAAAATGTAGCCAGTTTTGCTCTTTTTAAACATTTGTGTTTGATGCCATTTTTAATCCTCCCGTAGCAGTTGTTATTATTATCTGTTTTTTAAATCACAACAACCTCGTTCTACGTGATACAGGACCACCAAACAAAGCTCAGCATGACGCCTGACACCTCGAGCATCAATACAAACCAGGGGAACTTCCATAGAAGGACAATTTACAATTTGTCGAGCTTCTGGCATGGACATTTTGTTAGCTATGCGTGTACATAAATTGCACCTGTGCAGCAGTGCAAAAACATCTTACACTTGCTAAAATTTCAGACCAGCTAGTGCAATAGTCTTTAAGTAATATCGAGAAGGTTTTAACCAGATGAAAGCTTTAGGGGTAAAGGTTATTCCCTGTGCAGTCAGCCCCAGAAAATCTAGGCCACAGAAGCAGAGTGTAGAAAATAAGTCACTTTCTATGGATAAATCATATATGACAAATCAATTGACCAGTAGCATGTTCACATATTTTCCCAAGGCTTCGGTTAAACTGGCCCAAGCAGCATTTTTTTCTACAGATATTTCAGTGTGCAAAAGCATTTTGCATTAAATAAGTCTTAGTTTGGGTTTATACAGAATGGAAATATGTCATGTAAGTATCCTATATGACTTTTGTTTTTTTTTGTTTGTCCATTTAGACTAAATGCTCTTTTTTGGCAGCTCTTGGACAATGAATAGATCTTCTATGAGTGTTGCCAATCTACAGTCCTATGACTGTCACTGTAACGTTTTCCAACAGGCACTGTTAGGTATACCTGGTGGTGTTTGAAACACAAGCTTGATTGAGGGAACAGCAATGCCATAATGCATTGTTCTTTCTGTATATGCATCACTTCCCAGCTGAAATTACATTAATATAATATTTTCTGTTCCACTGATTAGAGTATTCTCATGCTCTAGGTCACACACCCTACAGGGAGGTGAAAGAAGCCTATTCAATATTCCTGGATTGGAAAGGCATTGTTTGGCAACTGTGATTTAAAATGTCAACAAATGTGTTACATGATTAATAAGGCTTTGCATTTTTTATTGCAGGATGATACTAATGATCTTTTTGTGTGTGTGTTCTCATATATATATGTATATATGTGTGTGTGTGTGTGAATGTGTGTGTGTGAATGTATTGTGACGGTACTGGCACATAAGGCAGCAGGTGCTCCTTAACACATCATGAGTGTGGTGCTGAATGGACAGCTCCCTATGGACTGCTATTCACCATCAAGGAGGAATTAAGGACTGAGTGCATGGTGGGCTGTTCGGCAAGCCAGGGCATGCAAAGCACAACCCGCTAGTCAGGGCAGCCCCAAGCCCAAAAACCCTGGCTAGTGGGCTAGTGGGTTGCTGAGCCAAATCCACCATAAGCCAATGGCTGGATGGAGCCCCAGTGCCCAATTTCTTGGATTCCCAGAGCACTAGAGCACTCTGGCTTAGCTACACCTCCCTCCCAAAAGACATTCAACCATGCAGCCTGCTAATGGTTTTCTATGCCCACGAGGATGTCCGGGAAGTTGGGGACAGGAGAGTCAGGGATGGGGAGACGGATGTCTATCACGTTAATTCCCAAATTTCCTGTACCCCTATTGATAGAGAGAGACTTGGTAGGGTCTGAAGAAGGGGAGGCAGATGGTTGAAGTCAGTACCAAATGTGAGCTACACACTCCTCTGTTATGTTTCAGCAGATGAAAAGGGAAGAGTTTTGTAAAGGAACAAAGGTAGAATGACCAGTTGAAAAATGCTGGAGCTAAGTGTTGCAAATTGAAAGGGAGAACCAGCCAGTTCATGCAAAATTACCTCCACATATTTTCTTGTCAAACAGAGGATGACCCTCTGATTCTTCATTGTACTATAATCTGTGACTAATTACACTGTCACAGCTGTCACAGATGGTAACAGTAACTCAGTAACTGAGGTACTAACTTTCTGCCAGTGGTCTTCCCATTGTCAACGTACTTCCCTAAACAAGCCAGGTCCAGCACCACTTATCCCCCTTTCTATTATCGAGAAACAGCATAGACCTAGTAGGGCAACTGTTGGCCCAGGGCCATGAGTACATTCTGGTGATTGTAAACTATGCTTACCCTGAGGTTGTCTCCCTCTGGAGGGCAATTTCCAAAGCTGCTGCTATACTTCTTGAGCTGGTTTGGGATACGCAAAGACTTACTAACAGACCAAGGAACCCCTTTCCAAAGCCATGGTGGATCTATATCGGCTACTGCAGACAGCGCACCTTCGCACCTCCATATATCATCCACAAGTGGACAGACTGGTGGAGCAATTTAACCAGACCTGAAGAGGATGCAGAGGAAAGTGGTGGACAAGGAGGACAGAGACTGATACCTTCTCTGACCATATATACTCTTTGCAATAAGGGAAGCTTCCAACTTCCCCATGGTTCACCCTATTTAAACTATCATTCAGCTAATGACCAAGGGACCTTTACAACATAGCGAAGGTGCAGCCTTCTACTTTCAACTCC
Organism: Nannopetersius ansorgii; assembly: GCA_037974605.1. Classification (NCBI taxonomy): domain Eukaryota; kingdom Metazoa; phylum Chordata; class Actinopteri; order Characiformes; family Alestidae; genus Nannopetersius; species Nannopetersius ansorgii. Next base: position 21,241,986 of record JBBPDE010000040.1, on the reverse strand, counting down.
ACCACTGACTTTATTCAGGGTATGCAGGACCATATCAACAAAGTCACCCCTATTATAAAGAACATATGTAACCTATGATTTGCATGTAAGAGAGACAAAAGCAAATTGTAACATGAAACTTAAAATGCTGGATAGAAACACAACTGTCTCTCTTAGCCAGCTCTGTGCTCCTGATAGGTAACTCAGAAATCCACATATCAGAGGATCTGTCCCAAGTTCAATGGTAGGTGATGAAAGAACTATAGGAGCAATTTGGGGAGACTCTGAGACTCACCACCTACAACATGAGTAGTGGTGGTCCCAAAGACCAATGGCATCCTCAGGCTCTGTAATGATTTTAGAAAACTCAACCAAATCTCAGAGTGATTAGGTAAACCCCAATTAAATTTAACCCTAGAGCACACCAAAGAACACCACTCCTTCCCAAACAGCTTTCAATGGCACTGGCACAATCAGGTCCTCCCATTTAGGCTTCACGGAGCTCCAGCCACCATCCAGCAGTTCATGGATGTGGTTCTCCATGAGCACTGCCCCTGTGCTGCTATGTACGTGGATGACATGATCATCCATTCTGTTACTTGGCATGACCATCTGTTCTGACCATGCTGGGTCCTGGAATCACCACCTGGGGCTGAACAGAGGTGGAGTCTCTAGACTACCGAATAGGCAGGGGCTTGCTGAAGTCACAGGAAAAGATGATTGAGATGGTCAGAAATTACCCTCTACAATAACTGAGCATGTGCCTTTTTGGAGCTGGTGGGAAATTACAAGCAATTTGTACCAACCTTCTCTTCTATAGCCTCCTCTCTCTCAGGAAAACAAACAAACAAACAAACAAACAAAAAAAAAAACCCAATATCAGTCATATTACCCACTGGTTATTATCCCTCCAGGATTTCTCATTCCTTGTCCAACACTAGGCTGGGGTCCACCACAGGAATGCAGATGCTTTCTCCAGGAACTGTGTTCGCCCTCTGTGTACTACTGGCTCTGAGCTCATGTTGGGGTGGCTTGTGGGGGAGGGGGGCACTGTGATGGTGGGCCCAGGCCCCTGGTGTGTCAGGCAGTACCCTTTGGCAAATTGTGAGTGAAGTGCTGAATGGACAGCTCCCCACCAGATCTACAACAGCAACAACAAAGCTGTGCCGAACCAGCACCTCTGTTGTAGACCTACCACTCGCACATGGCTGAGGGGTGTACCCGCCTGATGCAGCATGTGTGGAAGCTGATCACCATTCACTATCATCGAGGAAATGGCAGAGTGTAAAAGGGGCCCATGGCAGCCCTATAGTAAGCAGGCATCTCCACACACGTATTCTTACGCTGACAGATTAGAGTCCAGAGGAAGCCAATTATCCCCCCCTCCCTCTCTCTCTCTCTCTGACTGACCGCTCTTCTGCCGGCCTCATCCTCTCACTCCAACCACTCTGCTCTCATGCTTCAGCCCAAATGCCAAAATACTCACCTCTTGGCATATAACTTCTGTTCACTTCTCTATGTTGAAGCATACATACATACATACAGGGGTGTAGCAACCGGGGGGGGATGGGGGACACATGTCCCCCTCACTTTTAGAAACAGGTGATTCTGTCTCCCCCCACATTTTTTGACCTAGCGCCAATATTTCCGCCCGTGTTCTCTGATTTGTTCATTATATTTGAGTGAACTAA
>JBBPDE010000040.1:21227805-21240216 GCA_037974605.1 Nannopetersius ansorgii | reverse complement strand
ATACATACATAAATATACAGTAACCCCTCACTTTTATGTGGATCAGCAGTCATGGATTCAGTCTAACGCAGATTTTTTTATGAGACCCTAACTGATAATGGTACGCGGAAATCCCCACAATAACGCAGAAACTGCAAATATCCTCCGCCTTTTTCCGCTTTTTTATGGCAATAAATAAATATAATTTATTATTTTTTTTAACACAGATTGAATAAAAATATAAACTGATGAACTCTGAAACATTTTCTACATATACAAAAGACTCAAATGTTGTTCAATATTGTGCCGAGATAACAGGTGTGGCATATCAAGGTGCTGATAAGACAGCAAGAATATTTCACAGGTGTGCCTTAGACTGCCCACAATAAAAGGCCACTCTGAAATGGGGGGTCAGAAAACCAGTCAGTATCTGGTGTGGCCACCATTTGCCTCACACAGGTCCACTCATCTTCAACAGCTATGCGGTATTCATGCTGTCTAAAAAAGCGAAAAAAAGGCAGAGGAAATTTGCAGTTTCCGTGTTATTGTGGGGATTTCCGCATACCATTATCAGTGTAGGGGGTGGCATGGCCACATCCAGAATGTGCTCTTTTTTAGTTTTTATTCATCTATATTTTGCATTTCTACTTGTGTGTTTCAGAGTGTGTTTCAGAGAATTCCATATTTTTAATTTAAAACTATTTATTGTTTATAATGTTTGCGTCTCAGCCAAGAAATCGGACAGCCGTTCTTTTTCAGAAATTGCAGATTACCAGTCTGCCCCTTGCTCTTTTTTGATTTTTGTTTTTTTTTTTAAACACCAGTAGTTTTATTACTGTACTGTAAATTAAACTAAAATGTCTGTGTTTAGCAGCTCTCTAAAATAAGACGCACAGCTGATGAACAGTAAAAATTATTGGTGATTACCCCTACTTTTTACTGTATTTTTATTACTAAAAATTACACTAATTTATTACTGTATTGACTTGTTTATACCAAAAAAGTGCCAGTGCATGAATTACAGTACAGTCTGTGTGGGCTTGCCTTAATATTTTTGTTAAGGGTTATGTATTAAACTGAGTTTAAAATGAAATTAAAATGTTTTGGGAGCATATTTGGGGCATAATTAGGGTTTACACTATAAAAATGGGCATTTTTAGGCACTTTTTTTTTTCATTATACACTCTTCGAACGGAACCCCCTCTCTCATCTTGTTGTGGTCTTTAACACAAACTATTAACATACCTGTCAGTACTTGTATTTTCCTACTATGCAAATGGAAAGTTCATTAAACCACAGATAAACATCCCATGTCCTACTGTGCTTTGTTCACCCCTAAATACAGTGGTGGGCACTACTATAGTACCTCTAGTGAAAATCTTTCTATTAGTTAAATACATTTTTAATTACAAAAATTCTCATCTCTGTCAAATCATCAACACATCAAACAATTTGAGTGAAACTTTAAACTTTTGAAATATTCACAGGAATTTTATCATTTCTTGGTGTTCCTCCTTACTGGCGTGACTCAAACCTCATGAAATTGTGTAGAAGTCTTTGATGAGCAGATCAGATGTACCTGAGAATCATCTAAACACAGTCTAGTGAGAAGAAAATATACTGTACCTTTCTTCTCACTGCATGTGATGAGTGTCACTTAAAAAGTGACACAGAAGTAGTTTACATTTTAGACGAATTCTTTTCTTTGGGTGAATTTTTTTTTTTTTTCAAAATCCCACAACTTTTATTGAAATTGAATGAAATTTTAAAAATCATAGATTTTCAGTGTGGTCTTAAACGTTTACCTCCTGTATGCAGATTTTTGTATAACTCATGTTTGTGCCAGCAAATGTAAAAGACATGATCAGTTTCTCGAAAGATGACACTCTGATCTGATTCACATATACACGCACTTCAAAGTACCTGGAATGTAACCTTAGATGTTTCACAATTTGCTCTTTACTAGCAACTGGGTTCTTTCAGTTTGTCCATATTATACTGTCCATGCTCTCAGAGGCCATCGAAGCTTTCATAGAAACAAAGAGATGAGCTCTAAGCACAAGCTCTTATTCCATCCCCCAGCCACAGATGAGATTATTAATAGGTTGCTGGCTTGGTTAGAAGAGCCTCTTCAGACAAATCAATGATGCACTCGAAGGGGCTGCTATGCAAGTGGACCTAATGGCCAATCCCTCATCATCCAACTTGAAAGGCCTCAGCTTTGGATGTGAAATCCTGCAGACCCATTTGAGGCCAAGTGGCCTGCATTGTTGTTGCTGTTGAGTATTTTTTTTTCACATATTGTGCATAAAGAAGATTTTTATCCTTCCATTTCCAGGCGAAATAAAAACAGCAATATGAACTGGAGCAGGACATTTGAAGAACTGAAAATGAAAGTTTGTTCTAATGGGGTAAAAACAAACATTTTCAAGGGCATAAATATCTGAGAAAAGGGGACCTTCCATTTCGGGATGCTATTGCTAATGGACTTTGCTTTTAGACGCCCCCATTGGAATGCAAGTTCGTCTTTACGGACACAGGGGAGACTCCACACTCACATACGTCTCCTAAGTAGTCTCTGATCTGTACTCATCCTTTTTTTTCTCCCCCTTGTCCATTGAATTATGGATATGGGCATCAGCTATGCTGGAGCCGGAGTGACCTCAAAGCCCATGGCCTCTCCGGGGTTGTTTTGCTGAGCCGGCCCGAGAGCCGGAAATCACATTCTACTGGCGAGGCTGGAGCATATGAATTATTCTCATCATTTTTTTTCTGGGGTGGGGGTGGGGGCGAGGGTGGGAGAGGTAAGCATGGAAATAAATGCAGCAGGTGAAATGAAAAGTGCGGAGGACGCGCAAGAACTTGATGATCTTTCATTTCTCCCCATTCCGAGTAAACAAGAAGTCATATACTTGCCGAAAGGGAGGTATATTAGAAAGAAATCTGGCAACAACCTTACGTTCTCGATGCCGATCCACTGTATGCGATGACAGCAAGACAGCCTGAAGTATTCCACGGCGCTGAGTTGTATGCGTGAAAAGAAGAAGAAACAGCAGCAGGAGAAAAAAAATCGATCAGTGCCTCTGTTGAGATGAATAGAACGTGAATATGGCCCATGGTGGGAGACATTTTCGCGACCGAAATAAATGTTCCTCTTGACCCTTTCATCTCAGGGTAAGAGCTGGGCTCTTCCAATCTACTGGAAAAGCGTGTTAACACTTCCGATGTCCGTTGTTTTGGAGAAAGCTTTCATGTCCGCCCCAAAGAAAGCTGTGTTTGCTTAATGAGGCTGAAAAAGTTCAAGAGTTCAAATAAAAGCCTGCATGAAGGGGCCATTGATTTGAACTTTCTCTGACTTGTGCTCGGCCTGTGAACAAAAGGCTGAAGTTGAAATCCGATGAGAGATCACTGCAGGATGCCTCACAGGGTCAACAGTACCACAAGTTTTTTTTTTTCTTTGATGGTGAAGTGTCCTGGCCTTGCTTGATCTTGTGCCTGCTTAGGTACAACCTCCCATGGCTGTTGTTGTGAGAGAGGACTGCAGTCACCAAATACAGAACCATAGGCCACAGGAGACAAAAAACTGCAAACATTAAGAGCTATGGAGTAAAAATCCATGGATGCATTCATCTGAGCATGGCAATTCAACTGCAATTTTTGACTGGGTGTCATGTTCTAAAATGCCAGTTTACAGTGGTTAGGCTCCTGCTTGTGTTGAAAGTCAGTGAACTGCCAGAAGGCCTGGAGTGATTTTCCCTTTGGTTAATGAAATTTTTACTGATTCCTCTCACTTTCAAAGGTATTGGTTGGAACTAACCAATGGTAGTGGTTAGTCTAAGATGTTAGGACAGTATAGTGCCTAAAGATTAAACCAATAAGAAAACTCACATCTGTCTAGATCCAACCAAATATAAAGAAGTATGAATAATGTATATACTTAACTAGTATAAATGCAAACCTGATTTTACTGAATTAAAAAAACTAAAAATGTATAAAAAACGTATAATTTTTCAGGAAATCATTAGGCCTCGAGGTTCAAAATGTATTAAACTTTAGGATATTTTACATTTACATTTATGGCATTTAGCAGACACTTTTATTCAAAGTGACTTCCATTCCCTAACTACAGGGGGCAGTCTCCATGGGGCAACTTAGGGCTGTGGGTCTTGCTCAGGGGCTGTGGTGGTTGTGGTGGTGGTGTGTTTGGGGGGGGTTGGTGGGGTCAGTGCTTTTAGGGGACCCCCGGCCCTGCTATAGGAACCTGTCTCTATAAACAGAGATGGGTAACCTGGTGCTAACATTAACGTGAGGTAATGGCATCCAGCTTACTGTATCAACTTAAGCCACCTTCTTTTCACTTTTTCCGAGGTAAAAAGCGGCAAAAGATAGTTTTGTCAACATCATTCTGCTTTTACAACATGGTACGCCGCTCGCGAACGTTTTGCCCAGGGGCCCACACAACCCATAATCCGTCCCTGAGTAGAGGTGCAAATTATAATCTGTTAATCATGTTGGTCATATCAATATTGGTCTCTGCAATACTGATATCACATGGGGTTGCAATATGCAAATGTCTATCTAACCAATCATAGTGCTTCTGTCAATCACAACTACTGGTAAGTATTGCTGCATGTTTTTTTTTACAAATAACTTTAACCATTATAGACTATGATTCACCACCAGTGTTTCTAAAAGGCCTACATATATTTTTACATATATGTGTTGCGGGTCGGTCAGTGGCCAGTAGGGGCCACTGCTTTTAAGTTCTTTTTGGTTCTGTTTTAATAATGTTTTGAGGACTTTTATTTTGACTTTCTGTTCTGTTCACGTATCACGTGTTTTTGGTTGTCTGCTGTTTTGTGTTCTTCTCTGATTTCTGTATGTATTTAAGTTCTGTTTGTGTCAGTGCACCTAATCTGTCCATCGGCTCATTTTCATGTTGTCTCTGCCACGTTCATGTTCTTGTAAACGGCCCTCGAGCCAGGTTTTTTTTCTTGTTTTGGTTTTTGAATAAACGTAAACCACAGCATGGAGCCCTGGTTGTCAGCCTGTTCCTTGCTCCGAGGTAAATCATGGACAATATGGATTTGTGTACCTCTGTTTATCCCTATATTTTTAAATTGTGCCTCATTCTAAAGACAGCACAAAACTGAAAGTGGACAGGGCTAAACTGCTGAAGGCTAATTAATGAGATGTATGTAAATGTGCTGGTTTTATGACAAACATTATGATTTAAAATGTGCTAATGTGTTGCTATTGTAGTTTAATTTCCATGTATGGAGTGTATGGCTGGTAATATGGCAATATTTACACATTTCTACCCTTTTGAATTGAAAAAAAAAACCCCAGATAATGTGCCTTTTAATACTGTCACATGTCCCTCTGCGATGTAATTAATTATGCCGACTACTGTTGAGCACTGGGCTTAACAGATGGCCGCAATGGGGTGTAGTAAAGCTTCAGTGAGTGGCCTTGGGAACGGATCACATGACAAAGCTGTTGCTCACATTAACTGGCAGAATACAACAACTTGGATGTTCTAGTTCCAACATCCGAACAGACAGACTGTCTTCTTCTTGCTCTAGATCCCACCAAACAGTACTAATACCAAAACAGGAAAACTTTTTTTTCCCACTTTACCTCTTTTGGTAACTAGTAACAGCTGATTAACTTGGCAATGCATTCACACAAAACATAATCCAACTGAAAATGGATTGACTGACTTTGTGCATATCTGTGCATATCTGTGAATGCCCAAGTGGCACAGACATGAGACATGGGTCTTTCCAAAGGGATTCTACTTTGAGGCTCAGGGCTCTCAGGTCATAGACCAGGTCCCCTACTCTGTAATGTCATGTAATATCATGTATTCTATCCTTCCTTACTTGTGCAGCCCACAAATGTTGCCTTGCTAATTAATGGGGAGGATCAGATGACAGTAAGGTTGACAGCATGCAAGGATAGACAGCTGATTGACTTCACCTAGCATCATTAGAGTAAGTGTGTACCCTGTATAAGAGTGTGGTGCTCTTCTGTAGGCTGTAAGCAATGGTAAATACTCATCCCAGTCCTTTTGGCTTGCTTCCAGATGATTTGAGGGACGGTTTTGAACCTATCAACCTACCTGTTTGAGCATGAATGATCATGGTTTTTGTCATAGAAGTGGCAGACTTGAGTCAGTAATTCACATTGAAAGTTTCTGCCTGGGTCTGTATGTATTTTAAAGGGACAACCGAACATTGAACATCTGCAATGCATTTGCCCAGTAGATGAACTGATCAATAATCACCAGTATGCATTGGTTACCTTCACTGGAACAAGTGAATAGGCTCTTCATGGGCTAGAAGACCTATGAAGTTCATAAGCCTGTAAAGAAGTGCTTCCCTGGCCTTGTGTTTGCATATTCTCATTGTGAGGGTGTGGGTTTCCTCTAGGGTCTCCAGTTTCTCCGGCAGACTAAAGTAATGAATGCCAGGTGAATTGGGGATTCTAAATTGGCTACTGATGTGTGTGCGTGCCCCCTGTGGAGTCCTTGCCTTGTGTCTGTTGGGATAGGCTCCAGGTACTTAGTAAGGAACAAACGTTTACAGAAAATGAAGGGATGCACATCTCCTTCTATTCTGTGCCAGAAAATGTTTTGGGACACACTGCATTCTTTTTCTGATTCTGAGGCAGAAAGAGGTGGGCGGTGGCAGGAGTCAATAACTCCTTTCCTGAGCAATTAAGGCAACAGTAAGCACAGTAGCGAAGTGGTTCTAACACCACTTAAGGTCCAGCACAGCCAATACATTGACAGATGGGCCTTGCAGCCTGCTCACATGTAGAAATCTCTCCCTCATCCATCCTTTTATTTAGCTGCCCTAAACAAGGATCTTCCCTCTACTGTTCTGTAGCATCCAGTTTGTGTGATACCCCTATTCTTCACTTTTGTTACTCTCTCCTGGACAAGAACTCTGCTTGTTCTGCTTATGGTCCCTCAGTTTCTGGAGACATCTCTCCTCCTCCACATAGCTAACAGCAAGTGGGACAATGTCAGCCACACCTAATGTAAGGCTAGTGTACAATTTGAAAAACATACTGTACCAGTCCTTCTAGCCATCTGGCCAACTGACTATCTGGTCATTTAAAGTGCAACAGCGAGAATAGGCTGCTGTGATCTGTTCACAGGCCCAGTAGGTCTGAATTGGCTTGCAAATCTGACTCCTGCAAGCCAATCATGCCTTGATATACAATAGCACTGATGAACCAAGTGCATTCTGGCATAAGAAATGACCTTCCTCTCTGCATGTTGCATTTGTGACAGTATGGATCCTATGCATCAGCTGGAGGCATCAGTGTCCAAGATAAACTCTCCATGATTTGGGTACGAATGCACAGGTGCTGTTGTTAGACAGTGCTTCAGCTCTTCAAAAGCACCTTGCTCTGTCTCACACCAATGCAGCTGTGCCTTTTTGCATTGGGGCTGCAACTCTCAGAGGCTGCACTGGGGCTACAAATCTCAACCTTACCAAGCCCCTGAAATAATTACAAAACCCCGGGAATGCTTAGAGATTATTTGGTGGCTGAAAATCTGCAATATCCAGTATAACATTGGGGTTTGGGTTAATCTCTTGGGCAGTAATGATATGTCCCAGGAGCAGATCCTCAGTTCTCAGAAGATGACAGCTGGAGAGTGTGCTGAAAAACAGCCTCAAGCCTGCACATATTGTTGTCATAGTCCTTCCTCAGTATTATGTCATCTTGATAAATTAGCAAATTCTGCACCACAACCTTGCACTGATCTAGGAGCATTGCATTATTTGGTACTTATAGAGCCAATATCTTACAACAAATGCAAGTCAGGTGTGGAGAAAACAGCAGCTCTCTCCCATGTGTCCAGGCATTCTTTGATTTGGGTTTGCATCTTTCAAAGTTAGACTATTTCCTTTTCATAGATGAGGACAACTGACACCCACTCTGAGTTTGAAGTACAATGCCAGAATTTAATGTTTTATCCAGAAGAATCTTATATTTCTTGGCCTTATTTCATCTGTTTGAGATCTGAGTGGTGTGCATCATGATGGCTGTCTGACAGGTTGTGCATTTTGGTAAAACATACAACTCCTTCAAAACACTGATGGTTACCCTTCCCCCATGCCAAATCACCCATAAAATCTTCCAGCGGTGGTGGAGGAGGTGTGGGTACTGCTTTGACACTGTCTTTGGGACTTTATTAGGACCTGGGGCAGAGGTTGATCTGACTACTCTGACCATGTCCTGCCCCTCCTTTAAGCTGGACTCCCTCATGACAAAGGCCACCATTGGGGTTTCTGTTCTCTCACTCTAGATTGATAAGGGTGGTGTGCAGAATGTTGTTCATGTTGTCAGCTGAACACCTGACACTCCTGACACAATGTATCCATGAATTGACCCACACTGAATGTAGCTTGGATCAGGTTCACCATTAATGAAAACTCTAGGCCCGTTTAGTGTTACACAAATTTACTTCCAATTTGTAGTGTCACATCATACACAGTTGAGATGATTACTTAACTGGACTATGCATTTTGCATGTACAGTAATCCCCTGCTATTTGCATTCCATCATGAAAATGCGTTGTTGTGTTTTGGTAAAAAACATGCCTAAAAATGACTATTTTTATAGTGTAAACCCTAAATATGCCCCCAAAACATTTTAATTTCATTTTAAAAGTTTAATACATTACCTGTAATAAAAATATTAAGGTAAGCCCATACAGATGTACTGCAATTCATGCACAGGCATGAATTTTCTTTGGTATAATTAGCTAAATACAGAAAAAAATGTCATTTTTAGTAATAAAAATTCAATAGCTGCATTTTTCGGGTTTTGGCTAAATGTTTTTTTCTATTCCAGCCTGCATGTTCCAGATTGGATTAGAGTCAACATGTCTGCCATGACATGCAGAGGGCCTTTTGTAAAGAATGCAATGCCAAAATTTCTAGAAGGGGTGCATCCACAAAGACTTTCTCAACATCGGGAATAATTTATCATATAAAATTAAAACATCCCGATCACCATGCAGAGTATGAAGCAGAGAAGAGGCGAGACCTTTCGAGCACACCCACTCCGTCTGTGTTTTTGAAAAGACAAGATAGTTTTCCAGTGATTCCAGTTAATATATGGGCTGCCAGTCTTTGTTTTAATACTCTAATTTGTTTTAGGCCTACAGAGAATTTTATCTCTTTCAACAGTTTTTAAAGCACTTGTACTAGATGCCCTTTATTCACGCACTTCATTCAGAATATTAAAATGCACTTGAATTCACTTGTTTTTGAGAGGAGATCTTTAATTGTATAATATTTCAACTACCTTGCTTTTAGACTATTCATGAGTGGGGACAAGACAAATATTTTATTTTAAATTAAATTTTATATTGTGCATTGTTTGAATGCTAAATAAATATTTTCATTATTTAATAATAATTTCTTTGTGTTTGGTTTAGGTTGTCGTCCAAGTGTTTCCTCATTTTCAGTTTTTGGAAATTAGTTTTTTTTTTATAATTTATGAGAATATTTGCAGGTTCTGCGTTGTTGTGGAGATTTCCACGTAAAACGATGAGTTCTCCAATGCTGCAGCTCTGCTTGTTTGTCCAAGCTTCCATGCATTGAATCTGTAATTTTTACACCTTATCCATTAGCATCTTAAGCTGGTCTGAGACCAGTCTGAGACCCGTCATCGATGTGCCACATTAGGTTGGTCTGTTTGTCCACACATCTGAGTGAGCTGGTCCTTAAGGAGGACATAGTCCTCCCTGACATGTCCTGGTAGTAAGCATACATATTGCATGGCAGATCCTCTCAGACAATCCACACTTTCTGTGGTCCATTCTTTTAGGCAGTCCCTCCACTCAAATGTTGCATAAAATATTGGACTGTTGCAGTATGCTATATGATATACAGGAAAGTGGAGTTCACTGATATCACAATATGATGTTTGGTGCTCTCTGCAAGTGTTGATACCTTTATGTTTCTGGGCCCATAGTGGATGGAAGCGGTGTAGCCAAGGTCCTTCTACCTGGAATCTAGCTGTGCACTGAAGACTCCCCAGGAGAAGCATCCAAATTTCTTTCTGTGGCTAGATCTCAAGTGGGAAAGTGCTTCTGAAAAAAATTCTGGACTGTTAGAAGCACTGGTGAGCTCTATCTTTCCAGCCCTTGGGCCAATTTGTATAGGGAACAGCTGGTTACAAAGCATGGCATTTCCAATGTCTCCGGATATTATGGGTGAGATTCCTGAATATTATTTACTGAAGCCCCTGCTTGGACCAAAGCTGGGGAAACACCTGCTGAAGCTGTTTAGCAAAGTTTGTAGCTGAACATGTGGGCTATCTGCGCTGCTAGCTGCCCCTTCTTGATGAGATTCTTCAGCCTCATTTTTTTTTTTTTCCAATTGTTATCATTTATGGATGTTTTTTATTAATGTATGAGATATTATTTAGATTTTTAAAAATGTTTCTTATTTGAGAGATTCTTTATGCTACTGTTTTTCATCTTTTTATTATCTTTTTCTTTGAGATCCCTTGTTCTTTCTTTTATTTTATAATGTTGCTGAGATCAGTAGTCATGTGGCTTTGGAGAAGGTGCATTTACCTCACAGGGATTTTATAGCCAGTGTGTCCTGGGCACTGATTGATTGGCAAAAATACTACTCCCATGTCTTGCTGCTACAATATGTTGAAAGGCCTTGCGATTACAACGTGTAACAGCATGATCACAATATTTATATTTCGTCCATATCATATTTGTCCATATACATACATTTATGCATATACATTTACATAGAGAGAAAGAAAGAGAGAGAGTACACCATGCACCCCTGCTAGGAACGTGAAGCTGGATGGCTTATTATTTTTTAAATCCCAGGCCTGATGGATTTAATCCACCATTGTTGACCACTGACTGTAAATGGAAAATAGGTTTGGAAAGTAAATGTGGATATTTAATAAAAAGCACAAAATCCCTGAAAGTAATTCATCACAGTCATGTCAGACTTGGAGAGCCCGCAAGAAAAAAAGGCTAAAAAAATAAGCTGTGAAAATGAAAATGTAGATAAAAGCCATTGAAATGAGAGGTGTATAAAATTAAGGGATAAATGTTCCACGCCAGTAACAATGCAGGAAAAGGCATAGTAGTCCACATTAATTAGAGTAATCCATCAAATGTGTTCACTGTGACGCTGCCTAATGATTGCTTTGAGAAGTTTTAATGAGTGCTAAGCACACTTACAACTTTGTTAGCTGAAAACGTTGACGTATCGCTCCACGCGGTGCTCAGGAGCTTATTTTGAGCCCAAGCCAAATGTCCTTTATGCCACAAAATAAATAGTCTCTTGCTTGTTAAATGAGTCAGAACTACGACAAATAAGCAAAAATGGCACCAGCGCTAAGTGCAGTCATTCAGTGGATGAGTGGAAAATAGGATGTGACAAAATGTGTTTGGGACAGCGTCAGGGACCCTTTGCAAATGGAGGGAAAAAAACCCTTTCGGGACTCTTTTGTACATTTGCAGCTCAATGGATCTCAATGGAGGGATCATCAATCGGAATGCATTTCTGTTTCTGCTAATAACGCGAACCTTTTGCTGTCACAGTTGACATGACGGTGTGTGAAAGGAGAGGAAAGGAAATTGAAGCGCGAGACGAGCTGGAAGGCTGCTCTGCACTGCTTCCTTGTACGACATGCCAGTTGCAGCAGAAGGCTAAAGAGACAGCCGAGGCTAATAGAAAGCGACGTAATGGTTTTAACACAGGCCATGATGGGTTTTACCTACACTCAGTAGTGGAACTGTACATGTGACATGATTGGCCTTGAATCAAACTGCACACATTAGCATTTGGCTCTTGACACACTTGCTGTGGCCCTCAGGAGGATGTGGCAGTGAGTGTGTTGAAAAAGTGGGTGGGCTGAAGGTTGTATGCAGGTATGCAGGTAGGGAAGGTTGCAAAGAGGGTGCTGTGATTTTAACGTGCCATGCGTCAAAATATGTGACATACACAGTAATGACACAGAAATGGGGTATTTGTTTTTTGTGTACTTTATTGGATTATTATATATTATGTGCAATGTTTAATAATAATTATGTATTATCATACTGTAGAGTGGAGCCATCAGCCATCCTCCTCAAACAAGTGGCAGCTGCAGTGAATGAGGTAAGTAGGTGCAAGTATGTTTGCAGCAGGGGTCACCAACGTGGACCACATGTGTAGCCCGTGGACATGTTCTAAAAATAGCACAACTCACCTGTGAGTACCCTCTAACATTTTATTTTATCCTGTTGCTATTCTTATTTAATCACATTTGCATTAATATATATTTGAAACTGAAAATATAAAAAAAAGTATTTTAAACATGTTTATTATACACAAAGTTTATATAAGTTTAGGTTAACTCTGTTCTAGTGCATCAAACTGGTAG
>JBBPDE010000040.1:21194859-21227705 GCA_037974605.1 Nannopetersius ansorgii | reverse complement strand
TTCGCGCATGTTTTAGTCCTGTATCGGTGTCTCCGTGGGGGGGGGGGGGAGGGTGTGTGTGTGTGTGTGTGTGAGGGGGGGTCTCGCGCGGGTAACGCCAAGATTACAATGAGATTAACGGCGTTAAGAAAACTAATCTATGCCCACCTCTAATACATATATAGTTGTAGGAGTATTTCTTGGTGGCTTTGGGGTACAGAACCATTCTCTGGGGGGCATGTTCACTCAAGACATGTAAAGCTGCTTGTGTTTTATTGACACACAAAACTGCCAACAGTGATAAAAATGAAGGATTTAAAAAAATACTCAATTTTCCCCCTATTTTTGGTTATGTCCAATAGCAGCTATTAGCTAGAACTTCCCCGATCACACAATACCGCCAACTCTGAGTGAAGTCTTGCATGGAGCTTCCTCAAAGTCCTCCTTTGTTGCTAAGCACTTGAGTTGATCGACAGAAAAATGTCATGCTGGGATAAACTGGCATTTTGCACCTCTGCAATCAGCAGGGGTGCAAATTTGGTCTGACAAGTGGGGGCGGGAGGGTTTGGGGTTGGGCCTGTGCTGGAGAGCTAAAGGCTGCACACAGTAATTACGTTGTAAAACGAGGTGAAAACATTCATCTGCAGTTGGTTACAACACTGTGGTATATATAATCAATAATAAAAAAAAAAACACGTTATATACAGGAAAAATAAAATCTGTATGCGTCTGACACATATTCAATATCTGAGTTTCTTGCCCTTTACAGTGGGGCGTTTGTTCTATTGTTTGTCACAGAAATGCACTGAAATACAATCCATTCTTTATTTGATCTGTATACTTTGATGAATATTTTATAACCGTGGATTCAAACCATGGACCACAGCACAACTATGGTCTGCTGTTGTTGATGTGTGTCACGGTCGCATCGTCCGCTCCCCATAGATTCCATTCCCTGTCCCCTCAGTATTGAGTTCTCCTGCTTGTTTTTCTTAGTGTCCTTCCTCCCTTCTCCCCTTGTACCCTTTAGAGTCTCCCAGCACTGTTTGTGTCGCGCCCCATCTTGATTTGTTGCACCTGTTTCCTATCCCATGCACTACTTATAGCCCAGCCCGGCCTCGACCCCGTATGCCGATATTTGTTCTATTTTGTGTGTGTTGCTCCCCAATCTTGTAATCGTGTGGTTCGTGTCTGACATGTTCTTGTTCCCTCTTTTGTGTTGCAGGCTCATGCTGGTCCTCTTTGAGTTTGATGTGCGCCTTGGAGTGGCCTGCCTTTTTTGTTGATCACGTTCTGTTTTCTGATACCTGCCTTGTTTATGTTAATTGTTTAACTGTGCCAACACGAGCCTTGCTGTTTATTTTCCTAGAGTGTATTGTTACTTCCCCTGAGTCGGGGTTCCCCTGGGTTTATTTGCATTTTGTTATTAAATCTGGTTTTCCATTTCACGTAGTTTGGCGGCCCTCCCTTCCCCCCCTACACACCCACCTGACAGTGTGTTTCCACCAAACCACCAAACATTCATATATGGATATTTATATAGATTCTATATACTGGAATATAAAGACTGCAATATATGAACATTTAACCAAATGTTATTTTAAACACACTGTCATCTGCAATTATTGGCACATCTTGTAAAATTTCATTACAAAAAATCCAAACATCCCTGGAAATCATAGTAAACATAAAGCATAATTCCCATTTAAATTGCATAGTTGTAAATTGATTGGAGTGTGTAGGACCTTTCAAGCTGTAGGTGACACAGAGGCCTCATTTCCTTACATTCATAAAGTCTGGGATAAGTTATAAAAAAAAAAGCCCAAAAAAAATATTCATCCGAAAACAGTTCACTTCCACTGTTGGGCAATAGAAAAAGTGAACATCAACTGGAAGTTCAAGTTTATTTTGCTGCCACATACGGGAGGAGAATGGTAAGAGGCAAAAAAAACCCAAAGATCCTTGGTGGATTACAAGAAAAAGTCAAATTTGGGTGTACCAGGCGTGCAAAGTCACAATCAGATGTCACTTCCTGTCACGGTTGGCGGCCGCTAGAAGCCATCCTTTTCTTTTTTGGGGGGGAGCAACTCTTATTTTGACGTGTCTGAGCACACCCGTTTTAGTTTGTTTATTATGTATTTCAGCTGAGCGGTGTGATGAATTATTATCTTCCTTCGTTCTTCTTCTGGGCCGAAGATCCTTTTGTGGTCAGTTGAGCCAAACAGATGCTACAGAATTTAGGAGCCCTCCAAAAGAACACGACATTGCCAGGTATTTCTAATTCCAGTTTATGATGCTGCAGTTGCTAAGAAAAGTTACTGGCTAAATCTCCACAGGTGATCAGAGGGGGCACCTATGAGCTTTGAAGCTTGCAGACCTGGAGTCGACCCACCAGCTCAGCTGTTGGCGTGAAGCTGAACCTCTGATCACTTAATCAGATTTTGAAGAATGGCCATATAAAACAATCATTATATAGTCTGAGGGTTAAAGCACAGGGGCTCAGGGTCCCCTGGAGTTTATGCACATATCCCCGCCTGATTGTGATTCACAAACTGTATTTATGATGAGTATAATTTTGTGGAATTGCTGATTGTAACTGGCAATAATTACAGGGTACTTATGCATTTTTAATATCGGATAGCAATCAGTAGCCTACACTGCTGCAAAAGGCAGTAGAGCAGTATGATAAACTGTTTGTTTCAACAATTACTAGTAATTTTGTCCATGGCGTATTATTAGAAAGAACGTTAGCTAGACTGAAGACTGTTGTATGTAAAAAAAAAAACAATTTTGTTTCAGGCTTCATTAGGCTAGTGTCTGACGGCAGACCTCAATTACACAACAGTGACTTTTGCAGATCATTTTATTCTCGACAAAATCAGTATAGTTTTAGAAGTACACCAGAAAGAAGAACTATTGTATGCTGTTTAACCCATATAATTTAGTCTATTAGTGAAACCTAATTTCAACAAATAAACATGGTATACAACTGTCTTAAACAGTGTTTGCTATCTTGCAGTTTTTACTGTTTGTTTCTAAGACCTAAAATAAAAGAAATTTGAGCATTTTTGTTCTTTATTGACATTTGTAAGTGACACCATTTAAAAAAAAAAAACAGCAGAGGTTTCTATTATTACATATTTTCAAAATTACAATAACTTTGTTTCTATATGACATAGGAACTCTTAACAGAACTCAGACATCTGACACTTTGAGCATCAACACAAGGGGTGGAGGTAGCTCAGTGGGTAGGATACTTGCCTCCAGACCAAGATGGGTCATGGGTTTGAATCCTACCTTCAGCATATCGCCACTGGGTCCCTGAGCAAGACCCTTAACCCCAAGTTGCTCCAGGGAGACTGTCCCCTGCAGTAGAATGGAAGTCGCTTTGGATAAAAGCGTCTGATAAATGCCGTAAATGTAAATGTAAAACAGGGGAACTTCCATATAAAAGGTGCAACAAATTTACCATTTGTTGCACTGCAGGGATGGGTCCATGCCGCTCATGATCTAAGGGTTAATGAGTGTCTGTCTTAATGGCTACCCTGTAAGCATTGCCTATGGAATAGACAAGATGGGTATGAGGTAAAGCCGTTGGGTTTGAGGTATTAGGTACCTGTTTGGGTGGGGTTCACATACTTCAGTGAGCTTGTGCTTTTATGCAAACATCACTCTTATGATTTTTCTCTCTCAATCTCACACTTTTTGTGCTCTCCATTTTCCCCATGTTACCCTCTTTTGGGAGTTTGAGGTGTGAACCTTCATTTATATCACTGCTAATACAAGGCATTTGCTGTGAAAAAGTCACAGCAAATCTTTTCCCTAGTTGGTTATGTTCACCCAAAATGCATTTCTGCAAGTAGCAACAGTAGCAAGAGAGTTTGGGTTTCATATTAAGCCGTGCCAGTCAGGCCGGGTCGGGTCAGGTCGGGTCTTTAGGGGCTGTAGAGTACAAAACAATTTCAATCAGCTGTGTTCTGTATAGTGCTCCTGCATTTCCATAAAGGCAAGAGGTTAGTAGATGTGTTTGTTTTTGCGTTTCAGTCACCCTACTCAGCATGATAGATCCACTGAGATAAGCCCTTTTCTCAATAAGCCTAAAATGCATTTTTGCTATGTACAGGAGGTCCCTCACTTCTGCCTTGAATTATAGATTTAAAATGTCCATTCCACTCGTGCAGTAGCCACTTGGAGGCCTGTAGGAATGAGTTGGGAAGATATATAAAGAAATATCTAATGTTCAGTGCCTAATTATAAACTTAATTGATGAAAAGATAGTTGAGGCCTAAAACAACTTAATTTATTGACAATTGTGTCAAATTGTATCTTTGTAACCCACTTAAACCTGGCGGTGTGTTACTGTGATTTTACCTGAAGTAAGCAGGCTGTAGGCACTCTGTGCTTTGTGTGGTGGCCTCTCATGGCTTTTTGCTTTTCTTGCTTTTCTTGAACAATGTGTGCTTTTTATTTACCCTGTGTTTTGTGGATAGATTGGTGTATCATGTGCAGAAGGCTGAGATTCAGCTTGAATTGCACCTACATAGCCTTCTCAGGAGTGAACTAGATTAATGATGCATTAAATAAAGTAATCAGATGCAAGGATTAATGTCCTGTAAAGGGCTTTTTCTTGTACTGGGTCTAAGAGATTCTCTCTCAAACGGTTGATATTGCCGTGCCTTTGGGAAAAGGAGGCCAAATTCATGTTTTCCTTGCCATGCCTGATTCTACTCATTAAGGGGATTGACAGTTGGCTTCAGAAGTTAAATCAGGTGTGTTGAAGCAGGGAGAGCACAAAATTGCTCAATACTTCGGCCCTCAGCTGGAGCCATAGAACCCTGCACTGCAGCTTCTTTTCCCCATGTGCTTATTACTGAGGCCTAGAGTACAACTAACCTTCAATCAGCTTAGCATCACAGGGATTAACCGCAGAGACATTTTTTAGCTATTGCTCTGTGCTTGCCGCACTCTCGTGACTGCACAGCGTGGATAATCTTGTCTCTGGAGTTCACCCGTTCGCTAGCCATATTTGATTTGATATGCTCTCACGATCCAGTGATGTGAGTGGGGGGTTGGCTGTCTGGGGGGTTGGAGAGGCAAAGTTTGAAGTGAATATTATTTTATGTGCATTTCAAATTTCAGCAAGCGCTTGGGATCAGTGTGAAAAACACACTTCACATAGTGACCACTATTTGCTCCAGTGAGTGTTTCAAGGTTTTGTCAAAACTGGGTTTGGGAGATTGCTGTTGGGGTATATTGGGGGAACGAAGTGTCAGATGGGGGTAGATGGGGATGAGGTGGAAGGCATTGGTAAAAAAAATATTAGTTAAAACTTTGCACCCACTTGGTGCCCCCTGCTGGTGCTGCCCTAAGCTACCGCAAAGGTTGTGCATGTCTGCAAACGCCCCTTTGTGTTACTGAGGTTAAGTAAAACATTTCAAACGAAGGCCATTAGGGTTCAGAGGCCCTGTGCACAATAGAGTGCGAGTTTGACAGGATGCTGGCAGGATGCATTAAAACTAAGCCGTTAATGCATTTGTACAGAAAGCCAGGCAAGGGATCAGTTGAGGCCACAGTGCCAGCGTACATATTTGCCGTGTGCTTGGGGTGTCGGGGTGATTGAGTTAAAATGGGCGTCGTGTAAAATGTCACCATCTGCCTCGCGACAGCTGATCCCCAATCAATTTAAAACCGAATCCCCCTTTCCCCACGCCTCAAATCCAGTAGCAAGCCCTGAGATCTCAATTATAGATTGGCCTAATTAGCTGACATCCTGTGACAGGCATAAGCCAAGGCAAGACTTCCAATCACAACCATGGAAATCAAGCCCCAGCAATCATGTTTCGGTCATATCGAGAAACGATAGCAGGTTGACACTGACAGTTCTTACAAATTGAAGCCGTTTTAAGTGATACACCATGGCTTAATGGCAAAATCATGTTAGGGCCCAATGTAAAATGTATTACAGTCACAGATTGGGCCAAGTCTGATTAGTTGGATTTGTGTAAACGACTTGGAAACTTGCTGCAAATGATTGCAGAAACTCTTGGAAATGGTTGAGCATCAGGCTAAATAACAACAATAATCATGTTTATGTTTATATATATATATATATATATGTGTGTGTGTGTGTGAATAAATAAAACAAATCTTTTTATTCACATAAATAATATCTAATAATAATAATAATAATAATAAAAATAATAAAAAGAAGACTTTACTATTTTATTAACCCTCCTATTTAATTAAAAATAACTATATTTTATTACCAATATTAGTATATTGTGTATTGTATTCCTATTAGCTTGATTTGTTTTTTTTTTACAATTTCATGAACTTTATTTATTTTTATAATTAAACATAACTGAGACTTATTCTGCCCAAATTGGCAACCCTGATGCTACTGATGCTGTTTATACAGTAGAGCAGAGGCAACACTGTCTTTTTAACCACTGTCAGTGACAGCGTTCTACATGTTCAGGGTTTAGAGATTCTTTCTGTTAGAGAGCATGACAAACTGTGTCTGCCTCTGAATATATTTCCCTCCTCACAGCTCGCTAGCCTGCAAGATCTCATTTATTTCCAGAACTAAGCATAGCTAGCTAGCAAGCTGGAGCTGTGGGTAACATTTCAGCTGGACCTGGAGTTTAAACCAGCAGTCACCTTAAATCAGAGTCTCAACAGCTGTGCTTATCTCCAAAGACTCTGGTGTGCAGCGCTAGCAAATGCACACTCCTGGTGTGCACAGCATGCATCCTGCTAAACCCCATAAAAGTGCATGGTTTCACAAAAATGGCAGTTATTTGAATGACTTTACCAATCTTATTGAATGTATTACTGTATCTCCTCATTTACTAACTCTAACCTCAGGGTAAGGGCCCAAGCTTTGCTTACACACATACACAAAATGTGCGTATTATATCATTAGAGCTCTGCAGAATCAAGACTAAACATGAAATTCAATTCAGAAGAATCAGCAATCAAATCTAAAAAATGTGTTCTACACTATTACTGAATATGTGCACGATCAAACAAACCTACAGAATCGGCCTTCTGTAAAAGACAACATTTATTGCAATGAAAGTAATCCATCTGTACATCATACGAACGAGTTTCACACCTCCACGTTTAAAACGGTAATACTGGATGGACATGTTTCAAGAATATTAGTCGTGGAATATAAATATTTGGTACAAAAGATCACAGGATTTAAAGCGAAATAGTACAATGGACATCTTCTACTCTCCCAAATCACTGCAACAATGCACTGTTTCATAGAACCACATTTGCACAACAGTTAGCATCGTTCTTTATTTTACAGTACGTCACCGACAATGCACGGGAATTTTACTGGATGTGAGATCTGTATGCTGCGTGCACCTAAAACACAAATATTTACCTGCCCTTCTGCTGCTTGGAGCCAGGTTCAATCATATGTATATTTTAAAAATAACCTCTTTTCATCCCCTTGATAACTGAGGCGCTGAATGCAATTCCAGACTCATTTTGTGGCTGGCACAGAGGGCAAAATAGCAGGGCGATGATTTATTTTAACATCCCAGTCATACCCCAACATTGGACTGCTGTGATTATCATTCACAGAGGGAATGAATCATCCGTATTCTTATTACTAACCAAAACGGTTGAGTTCTCGTAGAGAAATGATAGTATTAGAAAGTATAGGAGTGAATAAAGCTCATGGGTTTTGACCTCATGTTTAGGGCATGAAATAAATGAAAATGATATATACTGATGTTCATCTGGACATTTTATTGGTTGTTTAAGATGTGCATCTGATATCTTTTTTCTTCATGTGTATTCCGTATTCCACATTTCATGTTTGTGTGTATATATACATACATACATGTGTGTACATATATATATATATGTATCTATATGTGTGTGTGTGTGTGTGTGTGTGTGTGTGTGTGTGTGTGAGAGAGAGAGAGTATACAAAAGAAAAAATCACTGGTTTGTAACTTTTAGGTAACTATGTAAATATGTTCCTCTTGAAGGGAGATGTGTAGTGTTAAGTTCAGGCCAAACATGTGCCAAAATGCAGCATAAACCCAAGTAAACCATATTTAGAGCCTATGACAGAGTAGATAATTGGAAGCTTCTGGCATTTTTTCCAGTGGATGATGAAAACCCATGCCAATCATTAAACACCCCCACCCCATTTCCTAAAGCACTAACTCATTGGAGCAGATTAATGTGGTTTGTAATACATGAAGAAAAGTCAAAATATACACAGGAATGACGGTAAACAGCTAAACAGTGACCTTAGTTGCTAACACTGCATTTTATAATGAGCTGCCTTTCACACATTAGTCTAGTGGAGAGTAGTCTACTGGAGAGCTTTCGCTTTAGTTCCAGACACATTCATGAAGAAGTTGGTAAGAAGGTTTGGTCCTGGCTCTCCCGCTTGAGGTTCATACCGTGCTGGCTTCAAAAAAGCTTTTCAAGTGATGCAGAAGCTCCATGCTCCTGCTGATAAACTGCCATTTGCACATTTGCAGTGTATCTCGGAAGGGAGGTCTGTAACAGATAGCGAGCTTTTTTTTTTCTTCAAAAGTACATTTTCAGCGCAATGTGGCGATGAAGCACAGACATCTTTTGCAAAAAAGAAGGGATTATTCAAAATATGTCTTGTTGTGATAACCTTCCTTCCAATGAGTCATATGCAGGAGTGAAACCTGTGTAGAGTTATATGTCATTTTCAACTCTCTTTGCTGTTTTAATGCATCGGATTTGCAAAGAGAACAAAGTAAGCAAACGAGACTCATTGGGTATTTGCCTGTCTGCTGGATGGAAAGGAGAAGGGCACTTTGTAAATAACTCCAGCTGTGTGTTTCACCTCCAGGGTGGCTGGTCATGTGGGTCTAGATGGCGTGTTGTCTGTTAACAGTCCCAGTCGCTGTCCTCGCCCCCGTACATGTCAGCTAATTTGCGGAATCGTGGCCCCCACTCGCTGAGGTAGTTGTAGTCCTGTGCCCCGTCGGACGAGGCCGAGCCCAGCGAGCTCAGAGATTCTGCCACAGAGCCATTGCCCTCGTAGGCGTAGGTGGCCAGCGAGTCATAAGGTGGTGCTGTCGGGCTGCCATCATGTTCCTGCACCCTGTGGTTGATGAAGTCCCGTACATCTGCGTTGTCCCGAGACGGTGTGGTAGTGGCCCTTCGCAGCGGGGGCGGAGGGTACAGCGGCTCTGAGGGTAGGATGTCTCGTCTCAGCTTGTTGTTCTCCTCCATGACCTCTGGGTGGCGCAGTGCTCCAATATCGAAGGCCTGCGTGTCCTCTTCTCCACCTCCTTCATCATTATAGCTGACCACATTGTCCCTCACGTCCTCTTTGGAGATGATCAGAGGCTCTTTCTTCTTCTGACGCTTCAGGGCAGCAAACAGCACCACTATCACTGAAAAGAGACAGAAAAATACACAGTGAGTGGAGCAGATAATGGAGAAATGACAAGTATGTGCTGCCCAAGCCTTGAGACTTAATTCACAGTCCATGGGAGCTGGGCTGTACCGCAGGTTTTCAGACTTTTCTTTTCTGAAAATGCACTGGCCAGCTACTGGCAGTGATTCAGTGATTACAATAATAAGCCTTGGATGTAGATTTGAAGGCTCTGAGCACCAGTGTTGTCTAAAAGATAAATACAGACAGCAAACGGGGACAAAAAAAGTTCTAGTGTTTGTAAACAACATAAGCTTTGCGGCTGCAGCTCTAAACTAAAGAGGCAACATTCATACACCAAAAATGTCTTTGCTGATTGACTGCATTTGGGGTAAGTGGGGAAAATTTTTTAATTGAACGATTTTTTTAATATCACATAAGATCCAAAACCCAGAGTGCTGGAGCAAAACCCAAACAAGTGCAGTTTGATTAAAAATGCAGGCATACGTATTTCAAACAATCTGCAGAAATTTTCCTCTGAAGTGCAAAGTGACATTCCCCTTTTGTTGAATTAATTTAAGATGAGTTTAATTAAAACTGCATTGAATATTATCCTTTGTTATTCAATGTCCCGATTGAAAGGCTAACAACATAGCTTTTATCAGTTCAGCCACTTAAGCATGTCAGGGCTTTCCACCCTCTCACTTTACTTTGCATTCAGACCAGACATGCACATTTCAGATCACCGTAAAAGTAATTAATCTAATGTTCTGGCAGACAAAAGTGCAGGCTGACAGGCAGAAAGGTGAGAGAATGAAGGGAACCACTGTTTCTCTGACAAACTGAAGCTGAAGGATGAGTGCTTGCACTGAACACAGACAGATAGAGTGATGATCAGACTCCTGAAACTATTTGCACAGAGAACCCAGAGACAAAATGGTATTTTGATTAGGGGTGTGAGGGGTACACTGGCAATAACCAGTTCAACAACACACATCTCTCTGGAACCCTTCTATTGCTACAGTAGCCTTGGTCACATAAACAGTTGGTTATATAACTTGGCCATCATGTTCTAATACACCCTTTATTTGAAAGATATCACTTCATCAGAAAGGGCCTTGTTTTAATTCTAATATTATTCTTGCCTGTTGTTCGCATGGCCTAATATAAGCTGTGTGACAAATTGGTTTTCTGAAATTCAAAGCTTAAGGATGAACAATGTCCTTACTACATTTCTCAAATTATTTACTGGAACCTGTACTTCTAATCAACTATAAGAAGTAATAACCTATATTAATTTTTGAAGGTTCACTTTTCATTTCAGTAAGGATGGTGGCTGGGTTGCTGGTGTACACTAGGGCCAAGTACTAATTATTTAATGCATTGAAAAATGTCTGTTCAAAGGTTCCAGGAACTGTACTAGACCACAGTCCCACATGATCCAAAAAGCGGTGTAAAGTAAAACTTATGAAACTGCAGATTTGGAGCAGCTTTGTATCAAGCATGACTATGTGATCATTTTTGTCTAATGTACATTTGCACAATTATCCAATAAGCCGAAGTCAAAAGCATTAAATTAGCACTGGGTGTGTGCACAAAAGCAAGAGTGAGGGCTCAGATACTTACAGAGCAGGATGAGGACACAAAGCAGAATGGCCACCAGAGCTCCGGTGCTGAGCCCAGCCGAGCTGCTCAGCGCCTCTGCATTACACAACTCCATGGTGCCGTCACTGCTGCATGTACACACGCGAATGATCAGTGTGCTCGTGCTGCTCTGCATTGGGAACTCTCCATCTGAGATCACCACAGAGACCGTGTGTGCGCTCATCTGTGTCCGTCTGAAATCTGTACGGCGGGTGTAGATGCTGGCGGTGTTATCTGTGAAAGAGTACCCAGTTTAGTAGAAGATACAGATAGGGCTTAGAAAAAGTCAGGTGACATTGCTAACTCTGCAAATCAAAAACAAACTGACATACAGAAGAGGCCATGAGTTGCTGCATGAGCAGAGCTTGTGTAAACCTAGAAAAGCCTAGGGTCAGAAAAGCTGAGCCTCTGACCATGCCTTGCTAGTCAGCTATGTGCATACTCCGAGAAGCAGGCTTTGGTGGATTGTTTGTAAGAGGCTACTCACCTCCGTTGTCTTGCACTGAGAAGTTGGCCCTTACAGAACTCTCTGGTGCGAGAGAGAAAAAGAACCGGTGCCCACTCGTTGGCTCATCTGGATCCACTGCTGTTATCGTTTGGATTTTCTGTCACAAAAAAGAGATTTTTTTAAAATTCCAAATTGTTGTGTTCAGTCAAACGGTTTGTCAAAAACAACTGCTTCACCAAACCCAATAACACAACTAGTGCAGACTGAAAGTTGGTAGCCACGCAATGAAACTGGCATCATTCCAAATGTAAATGAATTAATGTCCGGACAAAAT
This sequence comes from Nannopetersius ansorgii, assembly GCA_037974605.1. Taxonomy (NCBI): domain Eukaryota; kingdom Metazoa; phylum Chordata; class Actinopteri; order Characiformes; family Alestidae; genus Nannopetersius; species Nannopetersius ansorgii. The sequence continues at coordinate 21,215,909 of JBBPDE010000040.1, read as the reverse complement.
AAGCCAAAGCAACTGTTTACCACAAAAATATTTGTGTAAACTTAGGAAATAACGCTTAACAGCGCTTTTTCGTCCATTTCTTGACTTCTGCCATTTAAACATAGACACGCACAACCTCTGATTGGGAGGGGGGGGACAGAGCAGTTCAGTGACTGAGCTCAGAGGTGTCTTGTGTGGCCACCAAGGGCAATTTGAGGTTAAATGCCTGGCTCAAGGGTACATCAGCAGTAAGCTGGGTCTACAATTTAATCAGCAGTCCTCTGGTGTTTAGCGTGGTTCTGCCCATCAGGCATAGCAACTGGCCAGACCCTTCATGTTACTGGCAATGTTTCCCTTACCTCTAGGCTACACAGACAGCCTGATAAAACTGGATGAAAAAAACTCCTGCAGTGTTTATCAGTGTATGTATAAATCACAGATGAAAGCTTTTCATATTGTGCATATATTATATATAAAAAACCACATTGTATTTCATATATTAAGTAAACCAAAGTCCACTCTTATTCTTACGAATTCTTCATCCCCTGTTGTACAGTTATGACAGTTATATTGGCTTTACCAATAACGGTCTTAAATCATATTTACATGACCATTCCCAACCTTCTTATCTCTTTTAAACAGGCCTGTTACTGTGCAGTTTACGTATATACATAACTCTGACTAACATTAATGGCAAGCATTAAACTTCTATTGCCTGAGCATGTGTTCGTTTCATGTCTAGGAATAAACAAAATGGTTTCAAATCTTAACCAAGGTTTACTTACAACCTCAAATTATTTTATTTAAAAAATCAGTTGTCTAGTTAGTATGTAATAAAGTCTGCTGTACCCCTGTTGTTTAGAATATCTCTTGGATAATGTTGCCTTGTGATTGTGAGGAATAATCTGAAGTGAAAGGTATACAGCAGATAGCAGATCTCTGGCAGGTAGTGACTGTTTCTGAGGGACGTCACCCAGTGGGCGGGTCAGTGAGCTGTGTGATGACGGACAGCAGGGGAGGCGTTTGGAGTCGGGCGCTGAAGAAGAGGTGGACAGTTATTATAAAGTGCCTGTGATAAGTGACAGCCCCTGTCATCCACCGCGACACATAATCTCATCAAGCATGACAGAAAAAGGCCCCGTGTCTAATCCACGAAGGGGAAATACTCATCACTGATCTCTATCTCTGTCCAGAGGCGGCAAGTCCCATAGAGGTCAGAAAGTGTTCAACAAATGCTACTGCTTTAAACTGACACACCTGTGTAATGGCCAACCGACACGCTGATCAAATGTTTCCTTTTCGCAACTGAACTGAAATTTAAGCCTATTAAAATAGTCATTTACCTGACCAACTTTTGCATTTTCACACACAAACGTGTCGTAGAAATAAGCCAGCGTGGGGGCGTTATCGTTGACATCCAGGACGCGGATGTACACAGGCACTCGACTCGTCTGTTGGGGGTTATCTGCAAGGACATAAAGAGGCACGGATGATATATAGGCAAACCGCATGTCCATATTGCTTGAGGCCACAAGTTAATAGCAAACACGGTAAGGTAAGCAAACACGGTAAGCAAGGTAAGATATCACCAGACAAGCTCAGCTTTATTTAATGAGTTAACTAGCTTAACATAATGAGCTTGACATTTGGCTTTACTACCTAGCTCAGGTTACAATCCATGTAGCTCACACATTATCCAGTTAATTAATGTTATTTGAATAAATTCCCACTTTGTAGCTAAGGTTTACACTAGCAAAATAGAGTAAAAACAAATCGCCAAAGCTGTGATGAAAACAATAGTAAATAAGTCAAAATCAGTCATATTAAATGCTAGATATTAGAAATACTAGTCTAAGGCAAATATGTATAGATATACACCCGACAGTGAGATCACCTCTAATCAGTCAGCAGTCTATAGCTGAGTTATGTCCATTTTTGGTTTCAAATTAAATAAGAATCTAGAAAAGATTCTTGTTTAATTTGAGCTCATAAGAGCTGGCTTTGGATCCAGGCCAGATCTTATGTTTTGAGCCCCAGAAACGGATTAATACTGAGAAATCTTAAACATGTTTACCAAGCCTGTACATGACTTACTGAACTCTGCTGCAATCACAGAAATGTTGTGCCACGCAAGGTCCTCTCGGTCAAGAGGCTTCTGCAGGAATATAGACCCATTTCCAGCGTGCACATTAAAGATCCGGTCCACATCCGTGTGACGATCAATTGTGTACCTGGAAATGACACCATTTCTTGAATCAATAGATTCTAAGCATGGAGCAATGTTGCTGTGGTAGTGCATGTTAAACAAAGAATAATGCTTAATACAAAGTAATCTTGTGTTTGATGCCAAACAGGGGCCTCTGTGCAGAGGACACAGGAATCAGTGACACTTTACAGAGCAGAACTGATTACAAACATGGAGCCTGAAGCCTGCTCATGTCCTTTGCCCATTTGTTCTTGTTTCACTAGAAGCCCACAATATTGCTCCTTCAGATGCAATCATTCAGGGGGACTGTTCAATTTGCTAATTATCCTCCTGATGTTCAGCAGGACCACGCTGCTCATGCACACTGGCCCTGATGTCTCTGATAATTACCAGCCCTGAAGTCCCTCTCCCTGTCTGGCGAGGCTCTTTAATTGCACTTCTTCTCTTTGCTCTTATTTACTGTGGTCTCCAGAGGGGAGGGGGGGAAAAGGATAGAGAAAAGGGACCGTTTATTGTAGCGGTGAGCCCAGTGCATCAGCTTTATCATCTGGAGGATTCAGACAGTGATAATGTACTCATTTTATACTCATTTATTCTCATAATGGAAGCTTATTGCGATTATCTCAATAAGATCTTGCAATCGAGGGACCTTTCGAATGTAATGAGAGCATAATGTGGACGTATTCTCTCTTAGTACGTAACTGCAACAGTTTAAAACACAAAGTTAGGCTCCACAGTTGAAGGTCTGTTAGATCAATGAGGATGGACACTTGATCATCTCAAAGCTTCTTATACACAAGACTGCAGCACATAAAAACTGTCTAAAGGTATCTTTTAAAAAGGTACTATGCAATTATGTATAGATGCTTGGTGAACAATAATAATAAGTCTGGTAAATGCATTTTAGTGTAAATGTGAATATTTGGGAGGTAGCTAGCCAAATACAGACAGATTTGTTTTTAGTGTTGCTTGCTAGCTATCACCATGCCCTTACAGTTACTTGCAGTATAGGTACTTTCTTTGCTGTTACTGTTATTTGTTCTGTAGTCTTCCAGTAATAACAACTTACTTTATTTAGCTGGGTAGTGGGTCTGGTGGATGAAGTAATTAGCATTGTCAATCACTTACACCCTGGGAAAAATTAGTCCAAGTGTAGAAAAAACGATTTTAACAATATTCTAACAATACTTATGGGACGCATGTTTCTCCAACACTTTTATTTGCTCACTATCCTTCATTTCCAATTAATTATATTGATTCTTCACTTCATGCCCTCCATCTGAATTCTTAAGTCATAATAGTTACATGCTTGCAAACCAGCTATTTATAGTGTGTTTATAACAAACTATGTTCTAATGCTAGTGTAGCAATACAGCTAAAATGTGTTAAATATAAGAGCAGATTTTTGCTTGTGTTCTGACCATGCAAGTTCTCTTGCTAGACTCCTTCATCTAAAAGACAGATTATAACTGAAATTATGTGGTTATGTATAGGACACTCCTTGTGTCCTTGTGTAGGCTGCTTACTTGACTGGACTGCGGCGTGCATCAGGGTCTACGGCGCTGATTGAGCCGATGGCAGTGCCTATGGTTGCATCTTCTTTCACCTCAAGGATGTAGCTGGAGCGCTCAAAGCGAGGTGGCTCGTCCACATCTTCCACATTTACCCTGACTGTGGCCGTGTCCTTGGAGTCCAGGCTTACAAATCGCGGGTCCGGGTAGGTGTTGCGCACCTGGATCTGTAGTGTGTACGACTTCTTTTTCTCATAGTCAAGAGGCTGCAGAGAGAACATGACCACAGAGATAAACAACCCACTGACATAGTGTGCTCAACACAATATGCAGAATCAGTGAGAGGGGCACGTTTCCCTGTTGTGCCAAACCCCAAGTAACGAAGCTGAGGTAAATCATTATTTCACAGCATGAATGCCTCTAATGAGACTGCAGCATACCCAGGTTTGCACACACAGCAAGCACATGAAATCTTTACCTTCTTGACAGTGAGGATGCCTTCCTGGGTGTTTCTATCTGTGGATATATCGAACATGTCCAGGCCATCCCCACTGGTAACGGAGTACATCATCTCAGCGTTTCTGCCTATGTCGGCATCCACAGCTCGGACTCGACCAACCACTGCACCCTGCTCGGACAGTTCTGGGACGCTGAACTGGTAGATGCCTGATGGAAGAAGTTCACACATCTTGAGTACCTGCATTGTGCAGTGATCTGCTCTTATATCAGGGTAAATCTTCGATACATTTTTACTTTGAAATTCTCATCTTGTACTTCCAAATAAGTGAAGTGAAAGTGACCATTCTGTCATATATAAACACACCACAGCACGCAGTGTGAACAGCACAAAATTCTTCTTCTGCATTTAAGCCGTTCACTAAGTGAAACAGTGGGCAGCCAGGAACACTGCGCCCGTGGAGCAGTGTATGGGGACGGTACCTTGCTCAAGGTAACTCGGAGGTGCCTAGTAGTCTTGGGAATCAAACCCATGAAAATAAAAGCAGCTTAACTGTCTTCACAGTGTAGAGCAAGACAGATAAATAGGCCATTCTACTGAGAAAAAAAAAGCGACAATAAGTGAAGTACTAAAATAAATGCCCTAACAAAAATACTCTCTAAGTGGTTCCAATAAGACAGTGTATCATATTTGCATACAGAAAAAAGGCAGAGGCAAAAGGAGTGGTCGAAGTAAAGGCATAAAGAATCATCAAGCTTAGCCTGCTCTGTCCATTTTAATCAGGATTACCACACAGACCTCATGCACTCTGACAAGGCCAGGGTGGGAGATTTGCCCCCTAATCATTGCCTCACTGCAAGATGGTTCCTCTGTGGCACTGAGCAATGCTGTGGTCTGCTGTGACCATTATACAAATGCTCAATTTGTGCTATTGCCAGGGATCTGCACTGATGATTAAAAAAAAAAAAAGGATCAAGTCTGCTCGACATGTAACTGTGTGCATTAGGGTGTGAAGAGCGAAACGTAAATTTGAAATTCAAATAAATATTTGAAATTTCTGATAAATATGTGTTACATGGCTGGTACAAGTATTGAGTAGGCAATGTGTTTTTGACATTCAACCATTCATTCAGTAAAATGCAACCTTGAAAGGAAAGACTGAACATTTAGGATCTAGAAACCAGGTTTATCCTGCAGTTCTTTATTGCAGATGTGTCTGCTGTAGCCTTACTTTGTGAGAACTGAGGGAGGTTGTCGTTCACATCGGTGAGGGTAATACTGACTGTGGTGGAGCCAGTTAAGCCACCCCTCTGGCCTGCCATGTCCTTGGCTTCAATAACCACCTGGTAATGTTCCCTCTGCTCCCTGTCCATGTCCGAGGGCCCAAGGGCTGTCCGGATTATGCCTTAAGGAAAAAAATAGAGGTTTTAGCTGACTGTTTTGCCAATATCCACACTGGGACAGAGTGTCTCTTGTAACAGTACAGAGCTTATTGCATGCACGTATACCCTACAGAACTACAACTGGGAGATGAATGACAGGGCTGAAGTACCAGGAATTTAAGGCTATTCTTTATTACTATAACACTAATTATTTAAAAAAACAACAACTTCCTAATAACTGATACTCTCGGCAATACTGTAAATCAGAATTTTACTAGAAGGACTATAAATGGTCATTATGTTGTCACATATGGGCTTTAGAATGATGTTCAGTCCTATATGAACACAAACACAGAAAACAGCAAAAGGCAAATCCAGTAATCCATGTAGCATAGAGTCCATGCTTTTCCTTTTCTTTGAATGGTACAAGCATTTCCAGATTAACCCTGAACCCTGAGGAATATCCATTTTTTCAGCCCAAAGCTCTTTTAGGACTCTATGTGCTCTGATGTGACATAGACATCATCATCCATTTCACATCTGGGCTAACCCCTATCAGTGTTAAGCTGGATAGTAATCTGCCATAGGAGCTTTTGTGTTTCAATTTCACTTTTGTTTAAACAAAGACCTACGCTGGAGATGTTCCAGCATACACATTAGAATGATTAAACTAACCGTGAGCGGCTAAAGTGCTTGGGCAATGGGGGCCTAAATGCCAACCTTCTACATTACTGTGTACTCTGTCTTTAATTCTTTCTCCCTGTATTCTCTCCCTTTTTCTCAATCTCTCTCCAATTTTGTTTGTGTATTGTATGTATTTCTCTCTCTCACGACATGTCACTCACGTTCTGACTCTCTTCTTTCCTGTTTCCCAGATATTTGATAATGATATAACTGAACACTTATAATATAATCTGACCTGTATTTGACTCCACAGAGAAATATGGGTGACCCTGGGAGATGCTGTAGACCAGTTTTGCACTCATGCCAAACATTTCATCATCTGCATCGTGTGCTGTGACCTGAATAACAGAGGTGCCTGTGAAAATGAAGAAAGGTTTGAAAATTACTCAAAGGCCTGTACTGATTTAATAAAGCAAGTACATAAAGTCCTTAAGTTGGACTTAATGACTTATTGATTGGAGTGATGCACAAGAAATCATCTGGTAGCTGAATGAGAGCAAATAGCAAAACCAATAGAACATGGACACTGGCTTCATACATAATCTCTGACTTCGAATTTTAAAGCAGTAAAAACTGTGTACGAGAGTGTAGTGTTAATTGAGTCGAACAACTCATACCGATGTGAGACCTCTCTGGGATGCTGGCCATATAAACCTCCCTGCTGAACTTCGGCTCATTGTCGTTGATGTCATGCAGTTTGACAATGAACTCTGTCTCTGGTTCCAAGGGGACCCCGTTCTTCTTGTTGACAGCCTGGGCTCGGAGAGTGTAGAAAGGCTTCTCCTCTCTGTCTAGACTCCTGGTGGCATGCAGATCACCCGAGTTTGCATCTATCACAAATATCGTCCCCGCTCCTTCACCTGTGAGCACATACATCACTGTGCCATCTCCCCGATCCATATCAGAGTGAAGCTGTGAAGGAAAGGCCATTTAAGCAATTAATCAGTAATCTCCGATCAATTTTCAGCTGATAACTCTCATTAAATATGTATTAAATTCAGTTGTCTGGACCTGTGTTTTGTAGTGATTGTTTTTTTTTTTAGGATCAAGACAAAAACACAGATTTCTATTTATAGGTACTATGAGGGCAATATGTAAAGATGAGCCCTGACAAAATTGAAATCTGATTGCTTGTCACATGAACGTAAGAAACATCAAATGTGCAATCAAGGTGAATACATATTCATTACAAAGAAAACCATCCCCACCTGCTTTCTGTGGAAAGAGCTCTTTTTCTGAATTGCTTGTACAAAATCAAATAGTTCTTCACATCCCAAGAGAAGCGTGGTTACAATTTTTACCATTACGGGTTGTTGACATTGATCAGAATCTTTAAAACAGTGCTTGTGTTGATTGATTGCTTTAAACAATGACCTCAGATAAGACTTTTCACATATATCTTTGGAGTGGATGATTCTCCTCTGTTTTTGTAGACATTTTTGAAAGGCAAAATAGGTGTTAAAAAGTGCATCCATAGCTGGATAACCCCACCAAAAAGCCTTCAAAAATAGTGCAGAATCTTCCTCTATAATTTCTTTTACAGACTGGGTTTGCATCAAGCATTGACATTTTGCAAATTCTGTAGTCCCAGCCCCTAAAATAAATACTCCTGTGTGGAATATTCCGGCATGGAAGCACTAAGTAAAAGTCAGGTATAGCTGGTATTTATAATTTTTGCATTTAAGATTAAAAACATTCACACATAAAAAAGGATTTTGTTAATTGTACTTGATGGGATTGATGAAATGGCTTCATATAGTGTTTTGTAGTTGAAATATACTATAAAATTATTTCTGTGAGATGTCAATGACAAAGCCTCTGAGGGGTAGTTTATCCAGGCTTGGTGAGGTCTGCATGAAGAGTGATCCAGCTTTCATTATTTTTTAGCATAAATGGCTACAATTATTATTTCCTAGGATTTAGCAGCCTATGATGTCTGATTCCAATAATAGCTCCAACAGTGAACATTAGCTTGTTCAGTCTATGTAAAGTTTTTGCGGATTGTGAACGAAAAGAAATACAAAAGAAGTGTTGTACCGAGTTGTTGTACAGTACTTTGTAAAGCCACTACATGGTGTAACTTGTTAAACTCACATGTTTTGTGCCTTGTCATTAATAACATTGAGTTGCAACATTAGCAGGCTAAGAACTAGGGCTGCACCAAAATGATTTTTTTGGAAAAGAACAATGAATAATTATACCATGTTTTGTAATATTGCCGTTATGGCTGGGACTGTGTACTTATAATAATACATTTTATTTATAAAGTGCGTTTAAAGATACTCAAAGACGTTTTGAATATCTTTAACTTACCTCACTAAAGTCAAGCATTGCAATTACTTAAATCAATATTCTTGGTTCAAAGAATAAATCTGTTACAAAACTTTTAAAATATTCATTTAGCATTCAAACAATGCATAATATAATATAAAATATATAATGTGTCTTTCGTAGATATATCGAGTTGCGCCCACACGGCAGACATGTTGACTCTAATTCAGTCTGGTGTGTGCACATTTGTTGTTGCTTGCATCATCACTGTTTCGGTCGCGTAAAAAAAAAAATTCAGCCAAAACTGAAAATGCATTTTTGGACATTTTTGGTGGCAATATTCAGTGCATCCCTACCAAGAACCCATTCACCACGAGTGTTCTTGCCAAGTCTAGGAGTATGTAATGTTCCTACTTTTGCAAGTCATAACGAGATTGGATGCCGAGATGGGAGCACTGAGAGGCAGTACACTATGATTGAGAAAAATGCAGCCAATCAAGACAAGAGGTAGGGGAGAGATACGTTGTGAAAGCATATGCACTGCACTGCAAATAGTGCAAAAACATTTGTTCTCAACTTCCAAATAGGTGCTGAAAGGTTGATGACTAAATAATTGATTAAACGTTTGTAATAAAAGTGGATTCTGGCAATTAATCTGGAGGATCCAACATTTGCATGAACGCCTGCTTAATTAATGCCTAAAACATAATTTATTATTATTTTTATGATGCGATGCTAAGTATGCCCTTCGTTACCAAACACTAAGTAAGTTCAACATTTAATTGTTGCTTCCTTTGTAGCGAGCCTTCAATTGGGTAATCAGAAATGATATGTGTGGATCTGGGATGCAACAGACAGGTCAGAATATTTGATTGGCTGGCTGGTTGCATATGTCAGGTTTATAGCACGCCTCGTTAGACAGAGGATAGCTGCTCTCAACTGCGTCAGCGTAGCGCAGAAAGGATTGACCAAACAGGCCAACATACAAAAGGTGGTTTCAAGCTCCCTTTAAAAAGCATTTTTAAAATTCTAATGTACAGCAGTTCATTATGATACATGACATCTATATTTCATTTTGATACACACACAGTTCTGGTAAATACCTTGTTTTAAAGTACATTTTGAGGTCTTTTTTCATCCTTGGCAACAGATTTCTTATTATATACATTCTAATCTTTGATCCTTTGTCCAGACCCTTCTGCCTGTAAGGGTGGGGAGCACAGTGAGAAAGCGTATTCTCCTTAGTTCTTACCATGCTGGAGAACACTACCATCATCATGCCCACGCTTTTCATCTTCTGTACTGCTAGTTATTAAGAAATCACATCTGAGCGAAAGGATGAAGAAAGATGATGAAACTGTTCCTGCTCTGACTGATCCTTATTCTGATCCTACATAGCCATGTACCTTGAAACAAGAAAACTTGAACACAATGGAGAATATGGTATTGGGATGCCAATAATAACACAAGACCTTGATGTGGTATTAATAAGCAAAGGCTTTCATGGTAGTTCCAGCTATTACATTGTTTCCAGGCTGTGTTGCACTTACAGTGCCTCTTACACTCTTAACATTCCTATTAGGACTTAAATTACACTTGCACATGGTTGGGAAAATGTAAAGTGTGGAAAAATATATAACAATTGTACCATCTATTGTTTACATGTCTGAATGAGCTCATGAATAAGTAAAGCTAATTTATCTTACAGTAAAGTCCTCATTAATAAAAAAAAAATGAAAATGTTCCAGGAAAAACTGTTCATGTGACATCTTTTATTACAAATAATGTAAATATTTAAACCAATTTAATTCAATGCAGCATTTTTTCAGGTTGTATGGATAATGATGAATGTTCTCCTACCTTGCCAATGTATTGACTATCAGTGCCAGTGTATTCCTCCTGAAGAAAGAACTGCTTCCACATCCAGCCTCTCTTGGAGCGTCTCAGAGTCTCCAAATCTCTATTATCCTGTGTTACTCTTGCTTCTTCCACTCCAACAGTTCCTTTTAAAAGTGCCATGGTGTCCACGCTCTGGGCCGCCCACATCCATAAGAGGCACACAGTCCAACTCCTCATCCTGTCTGATCTCAGGGTAGCCCGCAGCTGTCTTTGGTTCTATCTGCCCAGGTTAAAGCCTTGTCTTGTGGGGGCGTCTGCCACCCTCATAGTCCTCTCTGCTGGCAGTTGGTGGTGGGCACACGGTACCTGTAAAGACAGAGAGATCGAGTCATTAATTGGGTGGAAGCTTAGAATTGAATTAGCCAACAGCTAGTGGGAATCGTTCTTTTTTTTTTTAATTAGAGGCAACTGTATCAAGACGACAACCATCTGCTAATTAAAAGATATCTCTTAAAAATATATGATGGCAATTCTGCAGGACTTCTGAGACTCAGTCTCTGATATCTATATAATTGGTGTCCCACGATTTAGAGAGCGTGAAGTGGAAAGTGGAGGCTTAGACTAGCGCTGTTCTGCAGGAGCCCGTTTAGCACAAGCACGATGAAACTATAGATAAGCTTTCTCTCGCTCGCTCTCTATCTCTCTCTCCCTCTATTTTGCTAGCCATTAGACCCTTACTCACAAATACTGCAGAAATGCCCCAATGGCTCTTGCAAATCTATTATCAATTAATCAATGCAAGTCCACTCTAACAGCCCTGCTGTAAACACCAAAACACTTAAGTACCAATCTAGATAGAAAAAAAAAGGTGGGGGAAGAAGCTCACTTAGACACAATTGTTTACAGGTAATATGTGGACAGTTTCACCAGTCAGCATGGGGAGAATAGCACTCTTCCACTGTTTTGACCCCTCCAAATGATAGCCAGAGAGACAAAAACATCCTACCACCACATAATAATCAGCAATCACGCCATTCCCTGTTTCCACATCAGTCTTACGGCTTGTCTATAGCCCAGTACCTGGCTTTCCTCCCTTTGTCTTTTTATCGAGTGCATTGCAAATGCAATTGCACTGAGTTACAGAGGTAGGGGAGATAGCCATTGCTTTCATGAATTGCATTTAAGTGCCTTCAGTTTTTGATTTACAATATTACCCGTGACATTTACATGCACATCTTCATCAATGTGAAATGACAGCGGGTCAACGCGCCTGTACAAAGTGAGGGAGTGCGATGCTTGAGGGCCACTGATTCAGCTGAAAAAGCATATTAGTACCACTGGATTTCCTCGTGCATTCTTTTAATGCTGCTGCAGTTTTGATGTAGGTCTCTGTTGAGCTTTCCATCTGGTTCAGCTTTATGAATTGGCTTAATAGAATATGGTAACAATATATACTGGGTCATATTGATTTGCTGTCAAACTCAATGAGCTTGAATGTACCATGGGACTTCCATAATGTATGTGTATGTGTGTGTGTGTGTGTGTGTGCATGCGTATATAACAAAAAAAGGAGATGTCGTCACTACCATGTCTCACAATATAGGCTGGTCTTTATAGATTTCTGGAGTCCAAACTCCAGAGAAAAGGCTCCTGGAGCACATTAGTCAAACTCAGGGAGCCATTTCGCACAGCTCTATGACCTGGCAAATCCCCTGACACAGTCCTGCCGGGGGAAGTCAGCTGGATCTAAAGCGGTTTTGTTACATGGTGTGGCTGAGGGAACAGACACAGCTTCCACCACAAAATGTCTCCCCTGTTCATTTATGAGTCTGACCTGCTGCAAGGGAAACGAGCAGAGGAGCACAGAAGCTCCGTTGCCATCATAAACCCAACCACACAGTCTGGAAAACTCAAAGTGACACCTTGACTTCACACTGTCCATCATTTCGGCGGCTCATACGCATGCCAACTCAACAACGGGCCAGGCATGTTTGTGAGAATGTTGCTCCACTATCAGCAAAAAACATACCTTTCAGAGTGTCTAGTGTCTCGAGGGACCTTATGGAAGTCTCAGGTTTTAAAAATCAGAAATAATACACACTACAGTATCACCAGTGGGAAGTTCAAATGTTATTGCTGTTGGGTAAAAAATTAACCTTGTATCACTTTTTTTGGACAAAGACTATAATTATGTTTTTACATAGGCCTTATAAATCAGTACTCTTCCGAGAACATTGATAAATCTGTTCTGTATTCCAAGACTAATTAGCAAAGGTGGCCTATCATGTGTCTCTGATTTCATGGCTGTTGTTTTTAGAGAACATAGCATGTGGTCTGACCTTGAGACATCAGCTGTTCTTTTTTTAAATGCTTAGTTTTTACTCTTTCTCAAAGACACAGTCCCCTCTGAGTCTCTAGGGATCGGCTGAGACAGAGTGGGGGAAGGGGAAAGAGAGGACTGACAGGCAGGAGGAACTGAGGAGGGGGGGTCCGAGAAGCAGCGACACCTGTGGAGGACACGGGAGCTGGCGGGATGAAGGGAGTAAGCGAGCATACGCGTGTGTATGTGTGTGAGTATGTGTATGTGTGTGAGCGAGGTGGGGACTCTAAGCATGGCCCTTGCTGATAGCCCTGCCACACAGCAGACAGCACAGCGCTCCTGATGAGTCCCGCAGGGGCAATTAGGAGCGAGAGAAGAAGAATGTCAGCCACGGGCAGCGACAGGTAACAAGTCCTACTGCAGGAAGTACAGCGCAGCAGAGCGGAGAGCAAGGCACAGCCGGCTAAAACCAACACACGATCTCCCAGTTCTCCCATATAATGAATAAGGCATTGGACCACCGCCCATTAACTGGATATACCTAGCTCTTGGGTTTTTAAATAGGCCAGTCATGTTTTGCATGCTGATTGTACATGATAACGGCACTAAGGATAGCGGTGGCTGAATAAATGTTTGATTACATTGAACTGATATATGGACATCTTTTTTTCCCCCACCAACGCTGCTCTATTAGAAGATCGGTGGCGCAGCTCTCGTCCTCTCGCTGCATCAGTGAGCTCTGGAAATGAAAACAGTGCGAGGGAACTCTCTCATCTCACTTGCTCAAAATGGAAGGAGACACATGCCATGTTGGATTGTGGTTGGCCCCTGTCTGCACCAGGCAGAAAGGTGGGAGAGGCAAAGCGGGGATCAGGTGAAGGCAAATTGAGTCTGGGTGGCATACTTGAGCTGATCAGAGCTGATCCTGTTTCCATTCTGTGGACTTTCTAGCCAAGCCGCCAATCCGTGTCATTCCCCAGGGCATGGTGGGTAATCGATACCTATCGATCCGTCTGTTTGGGGGAAAAGGGCTGTCTAGACAGCTGGGTATTAGGATGGTAACGTATCACTTCTACAATGCTCCAGTAAAATGATGATTGATTTATTTATCTCAGTCATAATTATTATATATCTGTCTCTATTTTCCACAGCTATTTAAACATATCTACAACCAGCCTGTGTAAAATTATGTCCCTTAAAAGCACAAGAAATTAGCCGTTGGACAGCACTGAGAGAAGTCTGCTTCTGGTCATGTTTGAAAACAGGTCTGACCCAGTCCACTGGATAAACATAACCATAAGCTATGCTTCACACTCTTGAGCATAGCGGTAAGTGATGATTCTTTTCTTATGACCACTTGTGGAGGCACAGCAAAGTGGAAGAAGCCTGAAGCATGTGACTCAGTGGCTGCTGGTGCTTAATGTGGAAGGCTGCCACACTAAGCAAGACATAATCCTGCAGCCTGGGCCCCTACTAGACACAAGTGTCCCCCAAGCCTCCCCCAGTAATCTCTTCTGCAACATGTGCGCCTTAATCTCAACAGGAGGAGATAATGGATTCAAATGTTGGAGTTCCTTTTTTTTTGCTCAATGGGATGACCATGTGCACCAACACAATTAGTGTCAGGGAGCGTTGCCTGGACCAGATGGGACCTCTTAATTACGTAACGTGAGAGGCCATAATGTAGTCTGGATGCAATACTGTGCCAGTGAATCTGTTTCTTCTGATCGGCCTTAACGGAGGTGTAAAACTTTTTTAAGGCACAATTTTCTTTAAGTAGGCTGCGTTATAAATTTCACAAAGCAATTCAGCCATGCACAATAAAATTAAGGGTTCCTAAAGACCCAGTTCGGGTGTGTGATATCATTTTGCTCATGAGAGGGCCACAACTGGCAAATCACTGCAGCTTGACTCTCCTTTGTCTAATCATACACACTATTCAAATAGGAAGCACAAAGCACCTGTTAACCTGTGTGTGTGTGTGTGGCACTGGCGTTTACAGTGCTGTTTGTGAGTTTCCTCTGTTATCCAGCGGCTGTACTGTCGGGTGTTTGTTTGGGGTTCCCTTTGTGAGGGGAGGAGGAGACGCCGTGAGAACTGAAGCACTCGGCTGCTGTGTAAAGAACTCGGCGGGAGCTCTCGGGTCAGCAGCTTCCCCTCAGCATTGTGGTCGGGTACTGGAATGCAGTTGCCCATTGCAATGCAAATGTACCTCTCTGTGTGTGAGGGTGAGTTGTGTGTGTGTTTGTTCACTTGTCACTTCCACCTCACTGACAAACACACAAATAAGGAGCACACACTGCTAATAGAGTTGTTGTAACTACAGTCAAAGTCCGGGTAAACTTTTCGCACGTCGTTGTTGATATTTTTTGTAGGCTTTTCCCACAAGGTCTTTAACAGCCTGACAGCACCATTAACTTATCCACAGCCTCAAACCCATCTCCAAACTTTGGCACTTTACTTCAGACAGGGAGCTCCATAACTATCACAGCCTCAAAATGTATTTCAATTTACGGCAGAAGATTTACATGTGGGTACTCGAACGCAAAACCTCTACTCTATGTAATAACATGGCATATATTTTTAATACCTGTGACCCTTTTTTTGTACTGCCTTTAAAACATATTTTTTTTTTTCAAATCAAGGTAACAAAGCTTTCATTTTTAAAGGTCATGCTAAGTCATCTTGATTGCAATCACAACATTGTCTGACATTTTGATTCGGCTCCTTTGCTGGCATTAGAGTTTAAGCTCCGCAGCAAAGAGAGAGAGTACGGGGGAGGAGGGGAACATGTATCAACAAATTAATCGATAATGACATTTATTGACATTAACAACCACAGAAATAGAAATGAAAACCTAAAGCTCTGCAGCTATAAATAAATGAAAGCCTATGGCAGCATCTAGAAAAAACTCAAATGTGATGGGCCTGTTCAGGGCAAAAGGAGAAAGACAGTTAAAACATATTGATTAAACCGATTTCTTCTTTTCCTGCTTTTCAGCTCGTCCATAGTCTGCAGGCCATTATAAGCTGTAGGAGAGCTGAACTTTCGGGCCATGTACTTGTCAGGTTATTAGCCCGTACTTGTCTTGCTTCTCTTGAACAAAAGAAATGGGGTCTGTTCTTTTCACAAGGTTCTATGCTTAGCTTCCACATGAGGTGCAGGAACCAAGCAGAAATCTGAATGCACTGGTGAATTCACCACTACAGCAGGAGCACATGACCTTTCTGTGGCCACACTCTGAGCAGCAGCAATCCTCCTTCAAATGGGTATTTGGCTTTGGGAGTCATTCTTAGTTAGATGACTTCTCCACTGATAGAAAATAGCTGGTCAGTACTAGGTTAAAAGTAGCACTCAGGCAAACAGAAGATTTGTAGGGTTAATATCATGTTTACTATGTATGGCACTAATCCAATATATAGTAAAATACAGGGTCAATGCCAGTGGAAAATTCTGGACAGGAAAGAAAAAAAGTAAGGTAATTTCTGTAAGGTTAAGATATGTATTGTAAAAGAAAATGTCATGTTGTGTCCTCTCTATTATCTTTTTAGAATCAGAATAAGAGAAAATCCTTTACTGATCCCGGAGGAAAGCAATTAAAATAAATACATCGTAATTGTTGTATAAATATGTAGGTATTTGTTTCTCTCATGGACTTGGAAATGTGACGTTTTTCTGCCTTGACATCATACAGTGGGCTCACATGAGGGACTGCATTGGGGTGATCTGTCACTCTTGAAACAGACTTGGCAAGCTTTGCTAGTGAGTAATTTGTGTCTACCGATCCACTCAGAGTTTGGATTGACCTGTGAGGTAAGAGTGAATAATCAATCGTAAGAACAAAGACAACAGGGGAGCATTCCAAGTTAACGGAATCAGGCCATTAGGAAACAAGAGCAACGGCTGGAAATTTGCCTAAAATGTAGGTCCAAAGGTGATTTTTCTCCGGCAGAGGGAGTCATTATTCGCACACATTCTCAATGGACTCTATTAGCAATATTATCAGCTGTGAGATAATAAGACATGGAAATTATACCACATCACCAGAGCTTGAAAAAAAATGAATGCAGAGCTCATTGCTATTCTGCTGCATGGTCAGATGTGTTTTATCCTATAGGCGGGTCTTTCCAGCAATCCAGATACAGATCTGTAATTCTGAAAATATTAAGCAAGAGACTGAGCAAAGTTTTCATTAGAAGATGTAGTAGATTGTCTGTGTGAATTAATGAAGTTCTGAATATCTACAAGCTTCGTTTTACCCTGCTATGGCACATCACAACAGCAGAGGCTGTTCAGTTCAGTTATTCTGAAGCCTTTTCTTCCATGAATCAAACCATCCATCAGGAGAAAGTCCAGCGTCTTCAATCTGAAGCTGCGAGAGAAATCTGGATAGAAAAGAATTCCCTCTGAGCTGTAAAGTATAAAAATTCAGAGTGTGTCTACGCACGAATGATCACACTGTGGTTCACACCCATAGAACCTGTGGTAGAGATGGAACAATATGGTCCTTAATCAGTGGTTGGCCTTCAAAGCAAGGGTCACCGCGATTATTATGTAAAACTAAGATCATTACATGTCATTTTTACCATGTACTTGGTGAATAAATCGCTTTAACGCTGACTGAGATGCTGAAGGTCTTTTGACAAGGGCCACTGGTAGCAAAACGTCCCCACGATCAGTATTCTATCTGCACTCACAGCACAATTTACAAAGAGAGCAGGGAGATCCTTATTTATTCTAATGCACAAGCCCTGAATGGCAGAAATATTCATTGTGCATTTAGAATTCTGTTTTAAGTTTGTTTTTCATCATCAATGCCCCCCCCACCACCACCACAAAATTCTCCTCCCTCTCTGTGATCTGCCCTGTCATCTCAGTCACTGTCTGATGTGAGCAGTATAGAGTGTCCAAGGCCTTCAGACTCCCTGGCTATTTATTCTATATGGACGATGGGGATGAAAGATAGAGACCCAGTACCATTATCACAGGATATCCCTATGTATCTTGAAGTGCTTTAGCATCAGTTTTATCCATGTTCATTATGTCATATGTATATTTAAAGGGATCTAGAAAATGTATCTAGTGAATTTATATACACTTATAAATTCCAGCCACTAGTATTTGGTCTTTTGGCATCTTATGGGTTCTAAATGGCAAAAATAGCAAAAAAATCAGCAAAAAACAAAACAAAACAAAAAAAAAACGTATTAAATAAATAGATAGATATGTGACTATCTGACGAGTGTCATGTGACTAGTTCAAACCAGATGTAATTTGTTTTTGAAATTCTTAATAGAGTTTAAAAAGTGCAGAAACATTTTGAATGTCCCTCATAGACAGACAGATAGATAGAAAAATAAACAGATAGATAGATAGACAGACAGATAAATAGAAAAATAAACAGATAGATAGATAGACAGACAGATAAATAGAAAAATAAACAGATAGATAGATAGATAAAGAAATAGCCTTATGACAAAAATAATTAGACATACACACCACTTGTCTGGATTCCCTAAAATATTAGAAAACTTTTTGTGGAACTCCACCAGTGTTTTTTTATTTGAAATGGTTGCCTTTGTTTTAGGCAGTTCAGCTGTAACTATCTCCAAGTGCTCCTCTTTGACATTGCGATAGCCATGAAAAATTCCATTAGTGACGTAATGGCACTACACATGACTTCATAAATCATTCTGGGGTGAAATTAATTACAGGCATTTGGCTAATCAATGTTATCCAGGCTCCATCTCCAGCAGCAAACGCAGCTGACTACGGGCCATTGTCATGTCAGGTGACAGCGGGTACTGATCTAATTAGCATACAAAAATACACACAGTATTTGCATACAGGCGTTCTTTGAGCTAAAAAAGACCCTAAACTACTCACTTAAACTACAAGTGGAAAGCAAAACTGCAGAGTTGAACTTAAAATTAAAATAAGTCCAGTCCAGGCCACTAGAGTTTTACAAGACACAATATGGGCACATTGTTCTTAGAAAAATAAAACAATTGTCAAATTTCATTAAAAAAACCCCAACATAAAAACATATATATATATATATATATATCCCTAAACACCATCATGAAAATCTCAAACCATAAACACTACCAGCAACATCTCAAACCCTAAAAACGATCATCAACATCTCAAACACTAAATACCACCATGAACATCTCAAACCCTAAACACTATCACGAAAAGCTCAAACCCTAAAAAACACCATGAACATCTCAAACCCTAAACATCACTATCAGCATCTCAAACCCTAAAAACCACCATGAACATCTCAAACCCTAAATATCACCATCATCTCACACCCTAAACACCACAATGAACTGTCCAGGTGCACCTAGACATGCGTGCAGTCAGGATCTCAGAACCACATAACAGTCTCTCCTTTGACTAAAAGCACTTTCTGTGATGATTTATTATCAGATACATAAAATGTATATCAAACATGAAAAATAACACACATTTCTCTCAAAGTTTTGGCTTAAAATGCCAGTAACGATACGAAATAGTTATCCAATGAAAATGTATTTCTGTCCAACATGATTAAGACCAGAGATACCAAATAATAATCCAGTGAAAATGTATTTAGATACCAAATAATGACCCAGTGAAAATGCATTCCTGTTCTACAGGATGAAGACCAGAGACACCAAATAATAATCAGATGAAAATATATTCTTGTACCACAAGATAAAAACAGAAACCAAATAATAATACTGTGAAAATGTGCTCCTGTACTACAAGATGAAGACAAGAGACACCAAATAATAGTACAGTAAAATGCATTTTGTATTTCAATATGAAGACTAGAGACATCCTGTTTCTATGAGAAATATACTCAATTTTCATTCTTTTTTAGTATATTCCCTTGTCTGGGGAACTGTTGCCTCTCTCTCTCCACAGTCAGTACTAAACTTTTAACATGCTACGATCAGAAAGCATCATTGACTGCACAAACAAATAAGTAACATTGATCCTTTTATATGACTTTCAAAGACCAGGTCAAATGGAAATGTCACATGAAAACAGTTTAATACACCTAACCATATACTGTCCACACCTATACAAGCCTTAACAGAAAACTTAGAGTAGCGACACTACAGAAAACCATGAACAATATACTGTCTTAATATTTGTACCAAGAAAAAAAACTGAAATGTATCACAGCATCACACTGTAACCGTCTCTCCATCCTAGGATAGCCGTAATTTGACCAAACAAAGTGATATAAACACGCTGAAGGGACTCTCGGTGATAGACTAAAACGTTTTGGCTTTCTAAAGTGCATGGTTAAACCAAAAAAGCGAATATGAGAGAAATATGAAAGAAAATAAAGACTTTACCTCGATCAGGCGACCGTTACTCCGAGCAGTAGGCGCGAGCTCTGTGGGTGAGAGAGACAAACTGTTAGTGAGAGAGAGAGTCGCGCGCTCCCCTATAGCGCCCTGGCAACGAATCGCTCATTCGAATGAATCATTTCTCAATGAATCTTTTGAACCGATTCACATGTTTGAACTGATCCACCACTTACCCTGAACCGAAGACTTAACAATTCAGTCGTTCACTATTACATTTCCAAAAATTGAATCATAAATATTTTTCGTAACTTTAAATGGACACAAATATTGGGTCACCTTAATATTACACCAACAGAGATTATCCAAAATGTCTTGGTTAAAAAAGGCCCCTTATGGCCACATGTGAACACACCAAAGGACGCACTCCATTTAATCCATTCGTTAAGTGTTGCAGTGGGCAGCCCATGGGACAGTTTGTGAGGACCCTGCTCAAGGATACCTCAGTGGTGCCACTTGCAATTCAGAAATTCAAACCCACAACTCCCTAACCACCAGGGCACCGGCAGCCCCACCCATTCACCTACTGAATGGTATGCTTCGTTTTAGTGATTGAAACACCTGGATTAAATTACTGACGTGTGTCCCAATACTTTTGTCTGTATAGTATAAGTGCCAAAAAAAAAATCGTCTTTGTGAGTCCTTTAGGCTCCTTCAGACTCTGAACCTTTGATGAGAATAACTTTTACTTGACAGGTCTGGAATCAGAATCTCAACAGACTAAACAGATCTTATGACAAGAAAGTTGCATTGATTTGAGAATCAGTGAGTCGTTTGATCGGACGTTTCTTTTAGTGAGAAGCATCGACTCGTTGAAATGATTCGGACCTCCTCCCCCAACGCGCTCGCGCACCCACACACGGGCACACACACACACACACACACACACACACACACACGCTCTCTTTCTATCGCCCCCCCTCTCTCACACACACAGGCTGTTTCTTACACACACACTCCCCCTCTCCACCTCTCTCTTTCTCTCTCTCTCTCTCTCTCTCTCTTTCTCTCTCTCTCTCTCTCTCTCTCTTTC
>JBBPDE010000040.1:21092238-21102851 GCA_037974605.1 Nannopetersius ansorgii | reverse complement strand
ATTGATGACTTAGTGTGTTCATTATATATTATATATTGGGTTGACATAGAATTGCGATTAATCGCGATAAATTTTTTCCCAGATTTGCGATTAACTAGTTAATTAATCGCTTTACAGCCGTAGTTTTAATACATTTCATGTACCGCTGTGTACAGGTGTTGAATAAACTGCCCAAATGATCAGGTCTTGAATCAACTTCCGAAATCCATTTGGCAGCAAATGCCACTATGTTCTGACAACCAAACAGAATGCAAGATTGAATCATGTGATGCTGCAATGAGGAACCAGCTTTTTTGTAAACAGTATTTCTGAGCCGGCTAATATAGGACAATTTGCCCTGTAGCTCGGCCAGGGAAATAACCTACTGCCGAGAAATTTTACAGGGACCCTCATGACCAACCGTGAGGCTCTCCTCACCAGGGAACTGGAGTAACCGGCTCGTGAACCTTCGAGTCGCATTGCTCTACGGGGCAAGCAACCAGGTGAACCAAACTACATAAGCATCTCCGTCTCACCAAGAATTTCCTAACGAGCCCAATGAAGCTCTACTTCACCTGGAACCACAGAAACTCACATATTCACCTCAACTCGCACTGTTCTCATAAAGATTTTATTAACCTAAACTTTTAAAATCTGCTTTTTATGTTATTATATTATTTTGTATATGTGTATATTTGTATATGTGATGGGATCTGGGAAAATCCTTCACTTGGTGGGATTTTGAGAAAAAACACTTTAAAGACAAGGATTCTAAATCAGAGCAATACTGTAGCAGAAGATAACAAAGATAATGAAGCACTTTAATTTAGTAAAACATTAACTAGTAAATAACAAATAAAACACATATCATATCGAAGAAAGATATTTAAGATATATTTTTCTAATAATAATAATAATAATAATAATAATAATAATAATAATAATAAAAATAATAATAATAATAAAAATAATGGTATAGACCTAAACAAAATGTACAGTAATAAGTACAGTAATTACTTTATTGATATCAGGCATTTACTTTTATACAATAAAAGTTTGTTAATTGCATATTATAGATACTTGACATCAAGTAAATCAAGTAAAAACACATACGATATATTAAACATGTAAATCTTATTTATGTACAATACATCAGTTAGTTTATACTGATTGAACCACATTTTAAACATTTCACTTTCGGCATAGCATACTTGAAATGACAGAAAATATAAATATATCTATAGCAGATTGTAAACATTCAGTGCAAAAAGACACCCTTTCTTTTAAAACTGGCCTCAACCCTGACTGCACTTAACAAAGCAGTTCATCAAGAGAATTACTTAATTCATCTGAACCTGGGGCTGGGGGAAAACCAAGTCTTGGTTCCTAATTTCCTAATTTCATTGTAATGGTGCTGTTGCCTTTTAGTGTCAAGATACTTGTTGATCAGGTAAAGCATTTGGATCTGACCAAGTGTCATTTCCAGGTACCAAATCATCTGGAGTTCCTCTGGCAAGAAACGAGTTGACACTGCCGTCACCCTGGTGTGGAACTGGTAATGGTGGCAGAAACTCCATGACGTCATCCATGACAGGATTGTCATCATCTGAAATGCAGAATGATAAGTGTCTGCTAGCATCATCATCATCACCATGTAGCCTAAAATGAGCCTCATATCAGGCTAGTTCCCTGTTTTAAACTCTCATAAAACCTGGGCTGAATGCATAAACAAAATAAAGTTTGTGGCTGTGCCTTACATTTAAATTTTCAACGCCCTTGTCACAGTTGTTTAACATGTTGAACATGCAAATGGTGACCGAGTACATAAACAAAATCTTTCAGGAAACGTTGTCGTCCTGTCAGGTGACCTTGGAATAGTATACCGTTGTTAGCTAAAGAGATATCCGTAGCCTAATACAGAAACAGGTGTCACCTAAAGGAGATAACCTTTTTCAAGCAAGTTTTATTGTATAAAGAATACAGACCCTGACTGTTTTGGTTGTAGGTTGCTAGCAATGCAGTATAACAACTGACAGAAAAAAGTTAGCTTGCCTTCATAGCATGACTCCTCTTGCTCTTCGGTAAATTCCCTTCCACCATCGTCCTCATCTCTGGATGACAAATGGTCCAGTATAACCTCATTTAAGGCAATAGCATCTCTTGGAATAAGTCTATTTAGCTCATTTAGGTGCGCAGCTACCTCATCCCCTCTACTCCTGTGTAGCTGCGCCATCTTAGGCTACTGTGACTTGCATCTGACTGACTGACTGTCTGACTTAAATCACTTTTTTAACACATTAAACCAGGGATTTCCTACAAGCTATTTTCAGGGATGATAGACAAGATGCTGTAGAATAACAATTTAATGAAAACCAAATTATTATTCTACAACATCATGTATTTTGTTTGGTTGAATATTTTGTTTGTATTGTCTGGGGTGTGTATTTTGTATGGGGTGGGATTAGCTCATGAGCATCCGAAAATGAGTGTGGATGTATGAATGAACCTAACCCCCTCATCCCACAAACACCACCACCCATCCAACCAAAACACCCTTTGCTTACGTGTCTCATCATCATTTTCAGTATTCCAGTTGCTTCTTTGGTGATTTAGCAACTCTTTTTCATGTCTGTGTGGAAGACGTGGATGTAGAGGTTTTTGAAAAAAAAAAGGATCCGTGGATTCAGCTGGTTTTGATGCAAACAAAAATGTATTTGTTTAAAAGCAGTAAATTGGCTGAGATACATCTCTTGAAAAAATACATTTTTTCATCGACTAATAATCTTATCATTACCTTTAAAATTAAGTTGCTGAACATAGGAGCCTGTTAGAAAATGCTCTTTTAAACCCTTTTATTCAAAGTTGGTGGTCAGTAGCTTGGGCTACTTAGTAGCTTGGTGTTTTGAGTGAGTATGTTCTCTGTTCTTTTCCAAGTATGAGAAACCACATCAGAAATGATTGTCTGTAGTAACTGCCAGTTGACAAAAGGGATGAAGCAGGTTGAACAAAATGCTTCTTGACGTCCAGCTGCAGACATTCCAGTGTGAAGTGCTGGCCGTATACACTACTGTATGTTTGCCTGAATGATCATTTTGCGCCCATTATATGTGGCTTACCCCAATCTCACACTCAATTAGCATGGCTTCATTAGGTGTGGCGTGAACCGTATTGTTCGGGAGCTAATTGCGTGTCTATTTGGAAGGGGCAGAGGAATGGGCAACTAGGAGAAATGATTTGAACTTATCTGTCTGACAACTTAATAAACATCTGGCAAATGAACTGCTAAAATGAGCTTCATGCATAACGTGAGAGAGAGAGAGAGAGAGAGAGAGAGAGAGAGAGAGAGAGAGAGAGAGAGAGAGAGAGACAGTGACAGAGAGGAATGAAGGTTCCAATCATTTAAAAACATCACTGGCTTTTTCTCACTAATAACCTTGTAATGGCCTTCTGCATATAGATTGTCTATTAAACGTCCAGACATCATGTCGAATTGCATGAGACACTGCTCTTGGGTTGGAACGCAGCATGCTGTGGCTCTGATCACGGGCTTCCTCTTTGTCTGCTTTAGCTCCTAGCCCTAAATCTCCGGCCGTGTTTACGACGTCTGTCTGCCACTTTAAAACCGTCCACCTTTGACAGCTAAATAGCACGCTGTAAAATAAACATTCGCTCGTGAGGCCTCCTGGATTCGCTGATAGTGTCGCTCCTTGTCACTCGTGCCTTCGCCGTCTTATTGTAGAGGCTGGGTGAGAATCGATCGTTACATACACGCTGTCTCTTGCATCGCCGCAATGAACTTTTCATGTCGACTACAAACGTGCGTGTAAAGGAGAAAACAGCAGCTGGTTACAGGCAGAGCTCTGGAAATGTGGATGACCTGTGGACCTGTGAGATTTTAGTGCATTTAAGAGCAGCAAATAACAAGAGTATGGTGTAAATCTCTAGTGGTGGCTCAGATCTGAGAGAAATTTTGTGGAAATGTTAGAACATAATCTTTCAGTCCAGGATTTCACAACGATTTAAATGTGATGAAAAGTTATGGTCCTGTTTTCTGAAAAGGATAACGTCTTCGGCCTTCTTTGACCTGGGAAAAAGTCCGAAGATCAGACTCAAATGTAAATCGAGGATGAATCTAATTCATTATATAAACGCAGTTACATATGTCATTATGTAATTATATAAAAGTGGTAGAGCAAGACGGCATTAATAAGTGAGGCTTAGATCGAGGGCTGTACTCGCTCGCTTTGCATAAGCTCCAAGAGTCATAATCTAATCACTATTTGCAGAAACACACACCTCTGCAAAGTGCCCGGGAATACTGAATGTCATTATGTAAGCATGTGTGAAAAGAGAAAGAATGAGAAACAGACAGAGAAACAGAGACAGAAGACAGAAGGAGAGAGAGAGAGAGAGAGAGAGAGAGAGAGAGAGAGAGAGACAGAAAATTAGAGACAGAAGGGGATAGAGAAAGAGAGAAAGACCGACAGACAGACAGACAGACAGAGAAATAGAGACAGAAGGAGAGAGAGAGAGAGAGAGAGAGGCAGAAAATTAGAGACAGAAGGGGATAGAGAAAGAGAGAAAGACCGACAGACAGACAGACAGACAGACAGACAGACAGACAGACAGAGAAATAGAGACAGAAGGAGAGAGAGAGAGAGAGAGAGAGAGAGACGGAGAGGAAACGTCTGTCGACCGTCTGCCCTGACTGTCCAGCTGTTGACTTTGTGAAAAAGGCTGATGTTAAATCCGATAGCCATTTGGTGCGGGTGCAGATAGTCACAGCCAGAAGGGATGGAGGAGTCCCACGAGGGAAGGACCACTTAGCAGACCCACAGGGAGCCTGGGGGTTGGTGAAATTGGGGGTGTGGGGGCGGGGTGAAAGTGTGTGTGCGGGGGTATTTTGCTTCACACAGAGAGTCTGCGCACACACTCTGTTCCTCCTACACACTTGCACATGCTGCCCATTGACTTTCTTCTACAGTCACCAATACAGCAAATGTATCAAAGACCACACAGCCTTTCTGTCTCCTGTCCATTAGCCCTCCCACAATCTTCAAAACAGGGGCTCCTAAATGCTTCATGGTTTGAATGTATTGTTCGAGATGAAATCTTTAAATCATCCATTTCATCCTGGAGAGTGTCTTTAAACTTTAAAGGGATTCTTTAAACACAACTCACTTCCAAAACTGATCCTTTGAAGAACCATCTTTTGAAAAGTTCTTTTTTTAAGATCTGCACTTTACTAAACCATCAATCATTCTACATAGACCACAAAACAATAGTTAGTTCAGATTCACATTGCAAGATTATTGAAAAAAAAAAATAGCACTGCTGGTACAGCTAAAAAAAACTTTATTTTTGAATGTGCAAATCCTCCAGGCTCATGAAGCCCTATCAGCGCTGTTTTAGGCTCCAGCACCCCCACAAATCTATATAGGATAAGTGGCTTGGGTAATAAATTAATTAATAAAAATAATGGGGAACATTTTGGACTACATGTTGAATGTTTTTTTTAAATAATGTTAAATAAATATTTAAATATGATTTAAATAATGTAATAGGTCATTAATTATATAGTTTTGCAATCAAAATTAAACATACAGCAAAGCAACAATTAAAAGCTCCAAAACCTATAGGGCTGTAAGGAAAATATCCTGTCTTCATTTTGTCTTCAGGCCTCTTCATGCTTTGTTCATGATAAAAAGACTGGGGCACCTGACCATTACACAACAGGGATTTTAATGACATTGCATTCAGGTACTTAGACTTTAATATGGAGTCTGCCCTATAAGCGCTTCCACTCTTCTTGGAAGGCTTTCTGCGAGGAGTTTTTTCTGTGGGACTTTGTGCCCATTCATTCTGTAGAGCATTTATGAGGTCAGGCACTGATGTTGAATGAGAAGGACTGACTCATAATCTCCATTCCAGTTCATCCCAAAGGTGTTGGATGGGGTTGAGGTCAGGGTTCTGTGCAGGTTAGTCAAGTTCTTCCACAATTAACTGATCCAACCATGTCTTTTTGTCACATTTGGGCTGTGCTCGGGTAGAGAGGCGAAGCACAATGCATGCTCAGTAAGGTGGTTTTTACTATAAAAGACACAGACTCCACAATAAGGAAACTCAAAATGCCACAAGGGGCTAACTCAAACCAAAACTAAACTTAGACACACAAGGGATGTGAGACACAGGGTGAGGGATAACCCGCAACTATAACACAAAGTCAAAGCATTTAAATACAAAACACACTCAGACACAAACCAATCACAAAACTCCAATCACCTGAACATAATACACAACAGCTGACAAGGTAACACAGTCACAAGCACAAACACATACTCCAAAATAAGAGTCCTTTTACAAGCGGCCTCCCGTGGCCGCTCCGCCGCTGTAACACTTTTGTGCACTGGGACACAGTCATGCTGGAATAGAAAAGGTTCTTCCCAAACTGTGTCCACAAAGTTGGAAGCATGGCATTGTCCAAAATGCCTTGGTATGCTGAAGCAGTAAGATTGCATTTTACTAGAAGTAAGGGGTCCTAATACTTTTGTCCATATAGAGTAAATATCTGTTTAATCCGTACGGACCTAAAGCTATCATTGGTATTACTATTTAAATGTAACTACATGATGATATAATTCATTTTATCATTGAGGGGTCTAGCCTAAACAATACTTTTGTCAATATTTCTCAGATTTTATTCATCCGTCTTGTTGCTTGCGGTTCTCTTCCTTTTAACATTTCACTGTTAAAACTAACATGCACTGTTGTCTTTTCTAATTGGTGCATGTCGCTATTTGTCAACTCATATATATGAAATCCACTTCATATATATGGGTTGAGTGAGAGTTGAGGCCTGATTTGGCCAGTTCAATGGCATTAGTATTTCTTTTGGGGGGTTTTGTCCAGTTTTCATTGTTCATCATCATTTGAAAATCATTTCAAGCTTCTTCATCCGTGTTCTGTCAATCTGTGTCACGTTTGTGTCATTGCTGGATCCTTTGTTGCTCATAATTGATCTGAGTAGACAAAAGCTACCCACCATCAATGGTAAATTTTGCAGTTTTTGTTCATTGTCATAAAATTAGATGCCCTTATATTGAACCAAAGTCCTTTCTTTTCTCTGTGCTTCAATTTTCCTTTCAGGTCTTCCTGATTATCTGCTGTGAGTGTACCATTGTACCATCCACATATTGAGGGTTATTGATTTTTCTTCCATCAGTCTTGGATATTCAATCATCTTCTTCCTGTCTTGATTTTCTTATTATATACAGTCCCCAGTAATATACAGCTGTCAAGGTTTCAGTCCATTGCTGATTTTTTTCTGAAAGCCAAACTAATAATTGTTCACAGATACCGTGCACTAACAGGGAAACTGCAGATATCCTCCGCAGTTTTTATTTGCTTTGTGATGTCTGGGCCTGGTCCACCATGCCCCTACATCCTCGTGCTGGTTGCTTATATTGAAATTAAAGTGTTCTGGGAGCATATTTGAGGGGATATTTAGGGTTTATACTATAGATGGCATTTTTTTAGGCATTTTTTTTAAAAACATTACTACATTGCGGTTTTTCACTGTACTGGGGAGCTCTTGGAACATAACCTCCACGATAAGCAGGGGTTTACTTTATACAAAACAGCACACAGGTAGAACAAGTAGGATGACTGTGGGCTGTCAACTCCTTTGCCAGCTTGGAAGCTGTCTGCTTACTGTTTTCTCTCAGGACTGTAATACACTAATCAGTGTGGAGATTCCTCACTGAGATGATGTGGTGTACCAGATTTCCTGGAGACATACTATGGACTAGAACACATGTTGACCTCCTTTTGGAATTCCTATGATATTTAAATCATTTAACCTACACCAACATTGATCTATCTTGTTTCTCTGTCTAGCATGTCTGGCAGTTCTCTTTCAAAGCAAGTGTCTCGTCTCTAGTTCCTATTCTGGAGGGGTTTTTATAAACCTAATCCCCCATCATTCCATTCAGCTGTGAAATTTCCATTCAATTTTAGAATTTGAAAATGGTTTCATTTCATATTAACTACAGGAGGCAATCTCCGTTTCATTCCACATATGGAATGGTCATTATCCAGTGGCCTAATGTGCTTTACAGTATACAGAATGTTGGAGGGAAGGGGTTAATTAGTATCATTTACGTTTTCATTTTAAGGCAGATCAAAAGAAACAGGATACAGAAGGGACCGTATGCATGAAAAATGGTCAGTAACCTTATACCTGATATTGATTAGCCCTACTTTGGACTCTTGCTTCTCTGATTGATTATTAAAGCGCTCTGTGAAGGGGAGTGGCAGGCTAATGACAGATTGCATGTGTATGTAATTGAGCAACATTAAACCCGCCGTGTAAAAGTGTGTCACTGGCCTGTTAAAAAGCTAGCCAGAGAGCTCTCCGGGGCGCCAGACCACTCCCGAGTCCAGAGAGAGGGGGAGTGAGAGAAAAGCCGCATTGATTTTAAATAATGTTCCCAGTGACTCATCTATAGAAGGGCATTTATCAAAGCCATCAGAGCCCACAGCTCGTGTTCAGTCTGTCTGCCCAGCCTAGGGGTCAATAGCTGCACTAGTATGCAGCTAGTATGCACGACACAAGCCTGATTTGTGGAACAACAAAGGATGTAATGGTTGTAGAAAGGTTTAAGGAAGGTTGTATGTTTGGATGCAGAGCTGTAAACTTACGTAGCAGTTATTCCTGCTGTGCTCGAAGTGGTAAAGAAGTACACTATATGGACAAATGTATTGGGATGTACCTCTCAATTATTGAATTCAGGTGAACCTGAGGGGAATCCAGTGAGGGGAATCTTAATGTGTCGGTGTTCCAAGGCATTTGGAACAATGCCATGATTCCAACTTTGTGGACACAGTTTGGGGAAGAAGCTTTTCTATTCCAGCATGACTGTGCCCCAGTGCGCAAAGCAAGCTCCATAAAGACGTGGTTGGTTGAGTTAAATGTGTAACAACTTGGCTGGCCCACACAGAGTCCTGACCTCAACTGCATCCAACACCTTTGGGATGGACTGGAGATTGGGAGCCAGGTTTTCTTGTGCAACATCAGTCTGACCTCATAAAAGCTTTACAGAATGAACAAATTCCCAGAGAAACTCCAAAACCTTGTGGAAAGCCTTCCAAGAAGAGTGTATGCTGTTATAGCTGCAAAGGGAGACAAACGTAATTTAAAGTCTGTATATATAAGTGCAATGCTATTAAAGTCCCAGATGGTGTAATGGTCAGGCGTCTCAATACTTTTGTCCATATAGTGTACTTCAATGTTGAGAAAGCTAATGCTGCTAACAGTAAATGATAGCAAACATAAAGCTAAGCAGTTAGAATTAAGCAAATGTAAGCATGCTAATAGAGGCTACTGGCATCCTGTTGGTCATGATAAATGGGTTTGGTCAGACTATTCATTTTAAACATGTGGTCACTTGAGGAATGATTGTGACAGGGTTTAGTGTGGTGTTGAAAATGTGTGTGTGGATTTATGCTCATCATTCAGTTTTTATAACAAATAAAATTACAATTCCAGTACTGACTCTCCAAGATCAAATCATTAGAAAAACACAAAATTAAAATGTTCAGAATTTGTTTTAGCACTGGAGCTTTTAGGTTCAGGTATCGTGAAAAACTGTAGGCCTGTACTAAAATTTTTTTCTGCACGCTATTAAAGTGACCTTGGGTTTGTGAAAGGCGCTATATGAATGTAACTTATTATTAATAATAAGTAATTGTTTTTATTATTATTATTATTATTATTATTATTATTATTATTATTATTATTATTATTATTATTATTATTATTAAAGTACTGATTGTGGTGAGATCAGGGTTTTTATACAGCAATTTAAATTTTAATGAACAGTAATTTTGTTACTATACATAAATAAAATTAACGATATTTGTAACCTCTACTTAAATTGTCATTCACACCAATGAATTTGTTACAAATCTCCTTTTTGAGCTTTTGTTAAAGCCTTTACTTTTATGTACCCAATTATCTGTAAACCTTGTTGATACTTCTGAAAGTCTGTTTAAACAGAACCCATACTTTCTATATGAATAGAAGGTGTCACCTTTTTCTAAACCTGGTAGGGTTGCAAAGAGGCCTATATTCATTTGACTGATACATTTTAAAGTGTAAAACATTTTATAGTATTGGTGCATGTAGTGTAGCCTTACCATTTAACATTAAACAAGCATGATCCCAATCCGGGCACAAACTCTAACAGCAAAAATGTAATTTGCACAATTTCCCCATTACTCTGTAATTATCAATAAGCCATGATGTGTTAGGTGTCTGAAGTTTGCTAATAATAGAATGGAAGCTTACTTTGTTCACCATAAGAAAACAGTATCTTTTGTTCTGGCTTTGTTGGGCTGTGTTCAGAAGTTGCATTCTTTCCTTTATCCCACCAAAAACTTCATTAGAAAAATAATTTGAGTGCCTCTTGCAAGTGCATCACCTTTCCTGGGCTAGCCAAGAGCATGACGTCAGATTACAAGTTCTCTGAACTTAAATTTACAAATGATAATTGTGATTTTATGCACCACACTCAGTAGTTAACAAGAACCTGTTAAGAACTACAGTATAGTTGGAACTCACCATTAAATCTCAC
>JBBPDE010000040.1:21052337-21062381 GCA_037974605.1 Nannopetersius ansorgii | reverse complement strand
AGAGAGAGAGAGAGAGAGAGAGAGAGAGAGAGAGAGAGAGAGAGAGAGAGAGAGAGAGAGAGAGAGAGAGCATATTTGATAATCACTGGCCAGCTGTGAATGATGTATAAGGCTTTTTGGTAGGCACCCAGAATAAAGTTGATGCTTGTGTTTCAAGTTACACACGTAGTTTTAAGCACAAAACCCATTGTTTCGCCCACAGCTGTGCCTTTTAGTCACAATGCGCATTCTTATTTAGACATGAAAGAAAAGAACTATGTTTAAGAGTCTGAAAAGGTGTCATCTTAAGCTCTCCTTAGAGGGGGATATCACATCATTGACCTGATCATTGCTGAGAGGTAAGGAGGAATTGGACCATATTCTTGGCTTTGTAGGTGAGCTTTAAGAAGTTTGGTGTGTTGAAGACCATTCTGCTTCATTCTAAATCAGTTGTGGGGGTCTGGTGGGCTTCAGAAAATGGCCAGCCAGGAGTGAGCTGCAGTAAGTCAGTTTTGGGATGACTGGATCTGAGTAGTGTCGATATAAAGATTGGACGAAGTCTCTTGATGTTATTAGAATGGTACCTGCCTATGCGGGATAGATTATTAATATGAGATGAAAATGAAAGTGACATCTGGATTTTATGCTTCTGATGTGGGGGACAGCGAAAGGAATTGGAGACGTATTACCTTCTGCGATCTATTTTGCTGGAGAACAAGCAGGCACAAATACATATACAGCACACACACACACACACACACACACACACACAATGCCCACTGCACATGTATATTTTATACACATTCTATTCTTAAAGCATAATTTCTATGAAATCCATCTGATGCTACATGAATGTAACTGTGCATAAAGAATATAAAAGATATTCAAGAGTCTGTATTTCCAAGAAACAGCAGGAAGTGCCAATAGGGGCATTGAGAAAAAGATACTGCTGCAAGTTTGTCGAATTATACATGACAAGCTAAATTACTGAGAAATAAACTCTGTGGATGACAAATGTTTGGTTCAGATTTAATCAAGGTGATATTAGGGAAACCGTGTCTGAAGTAGTTATGAAATATATAATTTATTTTTATTTTTCTGTATAGTTGCATTAGGTACTTGCTCACCTGCTGAAGAAACCCCAGTTATAAATTTGTGCTTTGGAAATGTTAATTGTCTTTGAATGAAAACTTTGTAAAGTCCACTTTAAATGTAAAGGCTTGGACTATTTGGAAAGTAATTTGGGTAAAACATATGATCACTTTAATTTTCACCAATAGAATCCTTCCTAAGTACTTTTGCACACAAGTTACACATCAGCTAATTCTTGATATCTAGAACCTGCTCTGGTCCAGTAAGCTGACACATGCTTCTAGAAGATAAGAATATGTTAACCAGAAAATAGCTTTGAAACAGAATGTGCATGTGCTAACTTAAGCCTCTTTTACACATGCACCGCTAGCCAACTTACCTGGAGGAGCTGTATGTGTGAATGCAAATGTCGCAATCAGTCAGACCAGTCTCTCGTGGCATGGGAGGATGCTGAAAAGAGTTTCAAACAATAGGACACAAGGCCACTAACAAACATGGCACGAGGCAAAACAAAAAAACTAAAATACAAGCCTAAATGCTAGATGCGATGCACATTCTCTCCTCCTTAATCTGCCTCTGTCATCCAAGGGCGCTTTGTTTTATTTTCCTTTTTTGGATAACATCAGCCACAAAAACAAAGGCTATGTCCCACACTGCATGCAGTCACGCCGAATAGTACATGAAACACGCCTTCAGTGTGTGTGTGTTTATCACAGGTTGTCCGTTTTTTAAAAGTTGCTTTTGTATTTGTTCTAGATTTCCGACCACAGACTAAAATGATGATTTCTTGGAAGTAGGATCTTACGACCAACCCTTGAAGTCAAGTCAAGTAGGTTTATTTTCATTTCAACCCTATACACAGTACACAGTCACAGGAAAATTCTTCTAGGACCCTGGTACTACACAAATAACAGAAACAAAACATCATTAGAACATACAAGTGTGGACAGGACAAATTACACAGAAAAAAACAAGAAAAAGAAAACAACCGGACACTTTTAGAGCAGTCAATGGCTACAACACTAGTTACTAGTTTGACTGAATACAGTATTATAAAAGCCACTATTTTTGCAGAGTTGTTAAGTGTGCAAAAATTATCCTCTTTAGGTATCTGTACCAAACTGTGATGCAGCAACAGTTGAGGATTAAAGGGGTGTGTGCTCTCCTCAGTCTCCGCAGGAAGAAGAGATATTGCTGGACATTTTACATGAGATTCTTTGCCACGTAAACACCAAGGAACTTCATGTTCTGGACAATATGCACAGAAGAACTGTTCAGTGGGTAGCCATCACACCATGCCCCTCTGAAGTCAGCAGCCATATCTTTTGTTTGGTCCACATTCAGACACAGGTTGTTGGCTCTGCACCAGCTCATTAGCTGTTGAACCTCCTCTCTGTATGCCACCTTGTTGTTCCTGCTGATAAACCCAACACGGCCGTGTCATCAGCAAACTTGATGTGATGATTATGTGGTTTGAGCTGTGCATAGCTACACAGTCATGGGTCAGCAGCATGAACAGCAGAGGACTGAACATGCAGCCCTGGGGGGCCCTGTGATCAGCAGAGTGGCCTCTGATCCTGACTGACTGTCTCCCAGTCGAAAAATCCAGGATCCAGTTACAGAGGGAGGCGTTCAGGCCCAGCAGTCTCAGCTTTCCAATCAGATGATGAGGAATGGTGGTCTTGGATGCTTAAAGCCTAGCATTCTCAAATAAGTATCCTTTTTGTCAAGGTGGGTGAGGACCAGATGAAGGGCAGTGATGGCATCATCCACAGAACAGTTGTAATGTTATGCAAACTGCAGGGGGTCCAATGAGGTGGGCAGCTGTGCTTTTATGTGCCTCATGACAAGCTTCTTGGGTGCACCTCGTGACGATGGTTGTGAGTGTAACAGGATGATAGTCATTGAGGCAGGACTCTGATGGTTTCTTTGGCACTGGGATTATGGTGGTGACTTTGGAGCATGCTGGAGCAGTGGTGGTGTTCAGATATTGAAAATGTCTGTGAGGACATTTGCCAGCTGGTTTGGACATCCTCAGAGCACCCAACCAGGAATGTTATCTAACCCAGCAGCCTTTCCGTGGGTTGATTCTAGTAGTTTTCCACACATTGACAGAGCACCTGATCATTGGGGGGTGGGGGGGTCTTCTTCTTCCAATGTCATTTTGTGCTGCAAACCAGATCTTCCTCAAGTTCAAAATGGGCTTGTTACATCTGACTGGAGGTCCAAATGCTTGGCTAAGTATTATGAAGATGTTGTCCAAATAGCTGAGGTGGGCTCACTGTGGTACGTGCCACTGAGATTTGTGTAAACATAGTCTAGAACATTTGTATAATTTACATTACTAAATATACAAAATGAAACTAAATAGTATCAATACAAACAACTTTATACAGTAAATAAGGATTGAATGTATCAATTGTATCAATGTGTTGCTTGTGGAAGTTCAGTATTACTGTCAGTATTTGAGTCAATCAGTCCTTTATAACATTAAATCAAGAACTGATGATGGAATTTCACAAATCCAGACAATGGCTGGTGGAACTGAAATCTGGGACCGAACCTGTGTTCTCCTTGCCAGCTCACAAAATATCAACTTTATTATCAAAATATCAATTTTATTTACAAACAAAACAAATCTTAATACTCACTGATTTCTTGTTTGTTTGTAGCGTTAAATCTGCAAACATAAAGACACAATCACAGATGAAGAAAAATAGGCTTTAAACAACTTGCATAAGTGCCTAAGAATTTTGCATAGTACGTATATACATATATATATTAAATATGAAAACCTATTCTCAGTAATAGCGAGATTACACAGCAGTGTCCCTTAGACACTCACTTATTTGTGCAAGATTCCTCTGTCTAGCCTTTTCCCCGAGTGTTATGCGTCATCCAGCTCTGACCCATCCGTCTCTGCCTTAAATTTGCACTTATGTATGACTGCTCTCACACAGTCCATGTGATACGACTCTGGTCGTCCATTCATTCCGCGCGCTAGCACCGTCATTAGTATTGTCAGAAATGGCTGCAGGGCATGGGGCTCCTCGAGGGAAATGGAGCCATACTGCACAACAGTGCCCCCACGTGGCAGAGCAGGCCACTGCCGGCTGGTCCGAAGGGAAATCAGATGCTATTGACCCAGCTGTTTTTGTGGAACATTGACAACAGGTTAGACCGCAGTGGGGGCCACGATGATTACTGAGAAAATGGGCTGATTCTGCCAGTGTGAAAGTAAACACACTTAGTGGTCAGATGGGTTTATTTAAGAATCGTTCTTTTTGCATCTTATCAGGCTTGTCCTGCATTGCCATTCTTTCGGGACGTGCTGTCCCAGTCCCAGAGTGATTTTATTGTGGCATTAGCAATGTCCAGAACACCCAGAGCATTGGCGAGAAGATAATACAGAAAGGGTGCCAATTTTAAAACAACTGCGCTGTCCACAGGTCTGGAAAATGGAGGACTAAACACACCCCTGTGACTGAAAAGGATTTCCAAGACGCCACAACAGCTGTGAATCATGCAGGCAGTATTGACTTCATTACCCGCCGCTACTTTTGGCGAAAGAGAGTCAGCGGCACTATCAAAGGCTGTTTAATTTAATTGAACCTTCGAGCTGCCTCGCAAATGTATGTGACTCTACTCAACCTACCTGCCCACCCAAGAGACACTGGGAAAATCTAATAACTCATTCAGACACAATATGTTAATTGACTTCTTTTGCAGCTGGCAGAGTTAATTAAGCTTCTGTTACACTGGAGAGGGGAGAGCGAGGGCTCCTTGCCGCTACAATCTGCCTCTGCGCAGAGTGAAGCTCCAGTGAGAGAGACATGAAATGCAACAAGCATACTTCACCTTTACCTCCATAAAACTACAGCTAGAATTTATTACTGCAAAAGCATACACGTGTAATATCCCTCATATGACAACTGTGAAAATAGATACACTTTGTTTTCAATAGATGCGTGTCTCTGCTAGCATATACTCAGTGGCCATTTTGTTTCTAATAATATGGCCACTGAGGATATGCTAACAAAGCATAGTACATGCTAATAGAAACACTATGTGCTAGTGTGCAGTCGGAGATGGAAGCCCAAGTGTTGTCTTGGTCCAATTCCTGACCACAGATCCTCTCTTTGCTGGACATTTATTGGTGCTGGATTACTCTCAATAGGGCAGATATGTGTGAAAATCCCAGCAATGACACCTGACATACTCACATTACCATCACGCTCCACCACGCCATTACAACGTCAGTGTCACTGCTGTTTTTAGAATAGTCCACCACTCCAATAATATCAGTCCTGTGGTCAGAAACTGACATTGATGAACGAGGTAGAGGGTGGCTGACAAATTGCACCACAAAAGATGAGCTGCTATCTGTGTGTATACTTGACCTATAAAGCGTGTGTTTCTAATAAAGTGGCCAGTGAGTGGCAGTACAAAGTAGGGGTTTCTATGAAACGAAATGAGTACATGGTTTGCTTGCTGGTCACTTGATTAACAACCTTACCATGTAATGTGTGGTTGGGTATGTTTAGAGACTGTTGCCTCTCTCAACTGCTCTCAGGCTGAATTTTTTAGTGGTCCTGTCTCAGCACAGCAGCGATGTTGATATGAGTAAAAATCTATGCTGCTGTGCCTGATACCAGCCCCACCTGCAGCATCAAGTCAATGGCACTGCTGTGTTTATAATGGTCTGTGTTACAAAAATGCCCAGACTTGTTAGTTGAAACCGATCAATGAGGAATTATTTAAAGCTGGCTGATAAACTGTGTTATAAGAGATAGGCAACAGCCTCTAAATATATCTGCATAGGATACCACGTGTGTTTTTACAGTGGCCTGATAGCAGAGCAAGGATAGGTGTTTCTAGATTGTGAGCACATATTATACTAGACTGAATTCATAGAACAACAAGCCAAAAGGGTTTTTTTAGCTCAAGTCCCTGGTCAGTGGTTTGCTTCTCTACAAAGTTCACCACTCCTCACTTAGTGGATCACGCACACGCTGCTGCAACTTCTTCTGGCAATAAAGTCATCAGCGCTAATGCACTTGATGCA
Organism: Nannopetersius ansorgii; assembly: GCA_037974605.1. Classification (NCBI taxonomy): domain Eukaryota; kingdom Metazoa; phylum Chordata; class Actinopteri; order Characiformes; family Alestidae; genus Nannopetersius; species Nannopetersius ansorgii. The sequence goes on along the minus strand of JBBPDE010000040.1, from coordinate 21,056,245 downwards.
ATGACTCATGTTAATGGGTTCTTTTCTAATTAAGTACAAGTCTATACTCATTAAACTCTAAATGGATATGATGCCCTAACAAAGAAACAAGTTAATGCCACTGTATTCTCCTATGAGCCGTGCTTCCACCGTTTCTTTAGAGGCACATGACGGCGTTGGCTCGTCACTGAAGCAAACCAAGGTCATTTCAAGCATCGTCTCGTAAAATAGTTTTGGCAATGGACTGAATCACAGCAGCGCTGGGCTTTGATAAGACTCCTCTGGGCATGCGGAGGTTGATTTACTCGAGTGAATGGTGAAAAGTCCATGGCAGTGGACACGGGGAAAACATCTCACCGTTGAGGGCACTCAGATTTTTATGCTGATGGGATTTGTTTTCCTTGGGCTGTTTGTGTACAGTATAGCACTGAGTGACACTTATTTGGACCGGCATGATGTTAGCTGACTGAACCATCTCTGTTCCAGTGCTGAAGCCCAATATAATCTGACCGATATGCAGCAGAGCCACCGCACGAAAATATGTGCTGGACATTGTCAAACTGTCATCACTTGTGAGTGTTTCCCTTAAGACAAGGAAAGCAAAACAAGCCGGGTTTGAGACAGGACAGTTGTATGAAAAAGTTTTAAAGCCTTTGTTCATTTTTTTTGACATATCCAGTACAATGAACACACCTAAATACGGAATTTCCTTTCTTGTTGTGATGTACCATTTTAGGATTAATATATGTACAATGTTTCTTAACTTTGCAAAGGCCATGTTTTAGGTTTTGTCAAATGCCTTAAAGGAGGTGATGGAATGGGGTGAAAAAATGTTAGGTGGTCGACTTCGTTTTTTTCATCTGGGAGGGCCTGGTAAAAAATGTTGACAACCAAGGATAAGGGCCTCTACTGATGCCCCCTTAATTGTGTTAACGTGTATAAATAAACAGACTGTCTATGCCTAGAAACACCCCTGTTGGTTTAAGAGGATTATTTATTTGTACTTGAAAATGTAACAAATCACTTCACCAGGGTGCCAAAGCTTCTGTATATGTATTTTTGTGCATTTACATTTATGGCATTTAGCAGACGCTATAACGTCTATAACTATAGGGAATGGAAGTCACTTTGGATAATAACTTAGGGTTATGCTCAGGGACCCAGTGGTGATGTGCTAAAGGCAAGATTTGAACCCATGACCTCTTGGTCCAGCAGCAAGTATCCTACCCACTGAGCTACCTCCACCCTGAGCATCCTGCCACCTTTCTAATATATAGGGTTCTAAATGCACATCTGCGGAAGTCCTTCACATACCCACACATAATGAAGTACACAGAGATATCAATGTGTCAATATATGCCTTTGCTTCAATCTCTTACATTAGAGCAACAGACATTACCATGCCACTACAATGCTGGTTCTTAGAATGGTCCACCTTCCCAAAAACAGCAGTGGTGTTTATCCAACAGTGATCCCCTTCTACTAAAGTAGTGACTGGGTGATACTTGCCATTTGCACTATATACACAAAAGTATTGGGATGCCTGAACATTACACCGACAGAACTTTAATGACATTGCATTCAAATACACAGACTTTAACATGAAGTTAAGCTCCTTTTACAGCTGGGGCATAGTCATGCTGTAATAGAAAAGGGTCTTCCTCAAACTGTGTCCACACATTTGGAAGCATGGTGTTGTCCAAAATGTCTTATGCTTGATTTTATACACCTGTGGCAATGAGTATGTTTGAAACCCCTGAACTTAATAATTTAGAGTTTTTAGTCCATATAGTATATACGGATATATCTACAATCTGCAGTTATATGATAGTTGTTAATGATGAAATTGCCAATGACTGTGGGCACCGGGCTCTTTCTAATACTATAAGTATGTGTAACGTTTGTGACAAATTAATAAAGAAACTGAAATGAGATGTGCTCTTAATGTGCTCTTGTGAAATGTGACATTGGTGGATAAGAATGGCCAACAGTAATTTAGGGTATATATGTTAGCTAGTGCTTTAACCTCAGACTAATGTGAGCTGTTTTTAACCTCAGACTAATGTGAAAATGCTGCCTACCGAGACAACTGTCCATGTAACTCAGTGTGGACTGACTATGCTGTAATATGTCAGGGAAAAAGAAAAGAGAACTGAGAAGGCTCTCACTTGTCTCTTCCTAGCAATTACACGCCTACTACAGCAACTGAACCAGCAGTGGTTCAGCAGTAGATGCTAAAGCTGCATTCATTATCCTCTTCCCACTGTTGTGCATGCTCTTCTCTCCTCTGGCAACAGGACTGGGCAGTTACTGGGTCAGACGCTCTCCTCATAAGGAGGAGGCTAAAGGCTGATGGAGCTTAATGAGCTGTCGCCCTCACCCAGCAAAGAACCTCCAGGCCTCCACGCAAATAAAGGAGCCACCCTCCTCCTCATTCATTACAGGGTGCATATCTGAATGGAATGAAATTTGATGCTTTTGTAATTCTTTAGGAAAGTTGATGCTTTCTGACTTATCTTAAAAATGCACAAAATTCAGTAGTGAAATATAGACCCTTGCTATAAAAACAATTTGCATCACTTCCAGCAATTGTATTTTTTATTCATAGACTTATTGTTAATTTCTTTTAATAGTTTAACAGTTAATAGGTGCATATTTATTAGAACATTAAATGTACATAAACAAAAGTAAATTTCAGTTAAAGCAACAATATGACTTTTACAAATTATTGCATTTAGAGATCACTTGAATGATCCCTGCCCTTAATTTGCTACAGTTGATTTCAATGATTGTTTGTCCTTTAAGTCCATTCATGCAACTTCTTACAGAAGGTTTCTAGAATTTTAAATCTAATTAAAGCCTATTCTGTGTTAATTTAGTACATTGCCTTTCTCTTCATTTCAACAGTACTCTTTTACACCACAACCCCTAAGTCAACCCTGTTATGGTTTGTTTCCCCATCTATACAGTTAGAAAATTGACATGCTTTACAATAAATTTGATTGTTTGATATCATGCATAATAATATTAATAATATATTATGTTGTATGTGTACATCATGTGGTCTAATTGCTTTAAGCACATGTGGAATAATGGGCTGCAAATTGCCCACTTTATGTAGAAAGACCATGGCAAAAATATAACATTTAAAGAAGTGCCATTATGGTAGATTAGTTTGAGTTAATTTACATTCTCCAGATTTATATTTGAAGACATCCTATGTGATTGAATGCTTTACAGCTCATACTTGGCCAAAAAGCTTCCCTCGTATTTCAGTAGAAATGTACAATAAAAATGTAAGTTAATAATAATGGGTTAACTTATTTTCGCAGGAGATATTCATGTAATTTCAGACAATTTTTTGCCACAGTTGTGCTATACATTTGTTTTCTGTATATGATTAACAGAACCAGCATAATGTACATGCATCAGCATGTAGAATCAGAGCTTTCTGAAAGCTGTTTTTCTGAAAGTTCTATATCAGTTTAAAAATGGATAAGGCTTATTTTATTGTGTATACTGTGTATCTACCATTAATTTTTGAGCAAGGACTAATTACATGGTGCACTAAATGCACTCCTGAGCAAACAGCAGCCAGTTAAAACTCTCCACATGTTTAATCTCTGATATAGAGAGCATTTAATATATTTTAACTACAGGACATTTATATAGACAGCTGTAAAATGGAGGGTGCATGTTAATAAACAGCCTTTTAAGAAGAATGACCTATGCTACCCATGCAAGGTGATGAGAGTGGCTCAAAGGACAAAATCTGTTCACGCAAAATCTGCCAAAAGTTCTAATCAGCCATTCATACAATTTCACATCTACAGTCATACCAAAAAAAAATAGCCTGCAACAAACTGAACAACAAATGAAATGCCAGTAACATGTGACTTATTTTACTTTTCATGAGCTAAACTAAATAT
>JBBPDE010000040.1:21011999-21022469 GCA_037974605.1 Nannopetersius ansorgii | reverse complement strand
TTTATGTATTTAACAAATAAACAAAGTTTCTGACATAAAAACTCAGGCAACAATTTTCAGTAAATCATTTTCTGGAGACAAATATCCCTGGGGTCAAATTAACCCCTGAGGGTGAAAAGTGTTAGTGAATTTGAGGAGAATAGGAGGGTTAACCTTAGTTCCCTCAATGCCAGGTGTGCAAAATGTCAAGGAATACAGTTGTTTTCTAGATGCATATTGACTTTGTGAGACTGGGGTTCTACAATGCAAATAAAGTACTTTTATTTAGAGCCCAGAGAATCTAGCTGTGTTTTCTGAGTTTACATATACATATAAAACATAAAATCAAAAATATTGGTTACTATGAAAGAAAAGTCTTATTTTATCTTTCCCCAGAAGTAAAGCATACTACTGTATTTACAATAGTATATTTTAGGTATAAAACAGCTGTAAAAACCTGTTTTAGGTGGCAAATTAATGACAGTTTGAAGTAATAGTTCTCTGTGAGGCCTTAACCACTTTGGACATCACCACCCACTGTGAGCAGTACTGAAGAATAATACAAATAATAGAATGATAAAAATAAAACCGTGTTATTAAAAGAGTAGGGTAATAATTTCTCATTTTCATTTCCATTTGTGTTTGTAAGAAGGAGAGGAGATATTTTGCTATGATTTAAAACTGATGAAAAGCTGTTATGTTTACAAATTCTTGTAACTGAAGCAAACATAATAAAGGCAGATGTGCGGACTTAAACCTGGTGGTATGAGGTGTTACGTGTAAACACATACTACTAAATATTAATTAACATACTATATAAGTAAATATCACTGCTGTATATACAAAGCCTTGTATCTCCAGTTTTGACATTCTTCATTTTTGGACAGATGCTTTTAACACTGTGCCAAAATGTCATGGTGAATGGACCAAAAAAAATGGTCAAAAAGTAAGGAAAAACTGGCTCCACTAACTTACAAATTTCAAAATGTTTATCCATGTCTAGTAAATTTCCTTTGTGTTTTTTCCCCTTATCTTTACATGGTATAACAAAGTCAAAGTATTAACTGTTGACTTGTAAAGGTTAATATCAATATTAATATCAACATCAGCAACCACAGTAGCAACAGCAGCAGCATCAACAACAACAATAACAACAACAGCAACAACAATGACAACACCAACACCACCAACAACAGCAACGATAGCAGCGGCAACAATGACAACAAGAGCAAGAACAACAAAAGTACTGACAAAAACAGTCACAGCTGCAGCAACAATAGCGACATCAGGAACACGAACAACAACATGAGCATTAACAACAGAAAAGTTACCAACAAAAACAATTATATCAGAAACAATGGCTACAATAACAACACCCCCACCAGGGGTCCGTTCTTCGTATGTCGCTAACTCAGTTAGCTGGATTTGATTGTTGTGGATTTGTCCTGATCTTGGATTGTTTCATTCTTCGATGCGCATCTCGGACTTGCTGGCATAGCAACAGGTCCGTAAGCTTAAACCTGCTGGGGAGGTTTATTTAATGTAAACAAGATTTAGGCTGCGCTCCTGGCGGGTTATGATTGGTTGAAATGGCGAAATCACTGATTGGTTAAAGAGCACTACTGACATGGACTGACTCATGTGGGAAAAGAAAAGCACCTTGCATATAGATATGGATGGATGTATTTAAACATACACACAGTATATTTATACATGTGTGTGTGGCCATCATCCGTGTGTTAATCGCCGTTAGTGTCTAATAATATTGTGACGAGCTGGCAGTGGGACTGGCTCCCGTGAGCCTTTGGGCATTTGAATATGGGGACCGTTAGGGCGGGGCTCTGTGTTCGCGGGCAAACTGAGTGTTTGGGGAGGAGCTAAAGGGGAATTAGCTCAGTAGAGGAGCAGACAGCAATGAGGCTAGATGTGTGGGAAGGTTGCTGCAGCAAGCTGTGTGTAAGCTGTGTGAAAGCTGTGTGTAAGCTGTGTAAAAGCTGTGTAAAAGCTGTGTAAAAGCTGGCAATAAAAGCTCAAGAGTTTGAAGAATTCCAGCGTCTGTCATCCCTCTTTCCCTCGCTCGCCACATTGGTGTCAGAAGTGAGATGGCAGCTCCAAAGAAAGAGGTCGACACGCTGATGGAGGAAGCTCTCGAGATGGGGAAGCTGAGCAGAGCCGGGGACGACAGCAGAGAAGCGGGGCAGGCGCCATTGGACCCCCAAAAAGCCGTCAAGCTGCCGCGTTTCGACGGAAAGTCGCTGCTGGAGCCATACCTGGCGCAGGTCGAGCTGGCGGCGGAATACAACGGCTGGCGGCCACACGACGCGCCGGTCTACCTCGCCATGGCTCTGGAGGGCGGGGCGCTGCAGGTTCTGGTCGAATGCCCACTCGAGGAACGCGGGGACTTGGACCGACTGGTGGCGGCGTTGCGGCAGAGGTTCGGCCGGCCCAAGAGGGAAGAGACAGCGTGAGCTCAGCTCAGCAAGCGATGCCGAAAGGCTGGTGAGACGTGGGGCGCGCTTGTCGGAGACCTACAGCACTGCGCGCGCCGAGCTTACCCACGGTTCTCGCCGGCAGTGCAGGACAATTTGGCGTTGCACGCCTTCCTGCGCGCTTTCGCCCGAACGCCTGCAGCAGCAGGTGAGGCTCACGGCGCCGTGGTCCCTGAGGGCAGCACTGGTGGAGACGGAGTGCGTGGAGGCCATACTGAGCGACAGGCCCAAGCTCCCCTCGAACCGGAGAGTGACAGCTGGAGAAGCAGAGGTGGGGGAGGCTCTGAAATGGACCGTGGTGGCCAGCGCGGATGGCGTCATCCGTGAGACGACGTGTCCAGGGTGGCCAAGAGTGTGCTACCGTTGTGGGCCACATAGCACGACGCTGTCTGGAGCCAGCGCCAAAGGTGTGCTATCATTGCGGGCAGCCAGGCCACATAGCGCACCACTTTCTGGAGCCAGCGCTACGTGCAGACCAGCAGCAGTGGGCAGAGAAACGGTACGGCCCACGAGTGAGGCGGGTAGGAGACGCAAAAGGTCTCCAAGTGAAGTGTGCCGTCGAAGGGGTCTGCTGCCGAGCGCTGGTGGACACCGGCTCCACCATCACGATTGTAAGGCCGGGGGTGTTGCCGCACACCCAGCAGCAGAGCCCGCCCGGCTGGGAAGAGCAATCTTAGATGTGTCAATTCATCTCGGATGTATGAAGCGATGTATGAAGTATGGACCCCAGGAAGAACAACAATAACCACAACATCAGCAGCAATAACAATAAAACAACAGTAACAAAAGCAACAATAACAATAGCAGCTACAGATGCAGCAGTCCCATCAGACGTAGCTACAACGAAAAAATGCTATAATAATAATAATAATAATAATAATAATAATAATAATAACAATATAATATAACAATATAATTCTCATATGTTATATTTTCTTATATCCAGGTGACTCTACAGGCACACCACAGTGACATCAACCACATAATTGCTCCAAAAAGAAAGGCCTTCAACAAAGAAAACAACAAAGACAATATCAACAGGAATAATTATTTTTATATTTATGTTTTTTTTTTTATAAAAAACAATCCATGAAGGAGTTGGTCCTCACACTGCAGAGCCTTCCAAAATGAGCAATTAAGCCTTGTGTGTGGCTGAGTCAAGGTAAATAGTGTCAGCATTGTTGAAAACTCCTCACAATTTCTAACCAGCACTAATACAGAAACCTCCAGCTGTCGCCAGCACATGATGGATGTGTATTTGTAGATGCAGTTGTTTTAGTTCTGCGGGAGCTCTGAGAGGTGTACACCGGAGCCAAACAACTGTGGTGAGCGCTGCAGGTGTGTGAGGGAAGACGTCTCATTACATGTGAAATGTCCTCGGCTCGGTGTCCATGTTCTCTGAGTGCGTGCGCACGCACGTGTGATGTAGGTAATTGACTGAGTTTGTGTCTCTGAGCAATTTGAGAGGCACAATAAAAAGGGAAAAGAAACAACTGGGTGTAAACAAGTCAATAAGCTGTCAGAGGAGCTACGTATGAGTAGTTAGCGAGCAAGGTATAATTGGCCACAGAACCAAGAATGTTTGCCAATATCCTGACCAAAGCCAGCTATGAGTAGCATTCCTGACATCCCATTTCTCTCACCTGGAATCCAAGCAATAAAAAAGAGTGAAACCGATAGGGCTGCAAGAGCCAGCGGATTTGATTTGAAGTTGTGCATTGATTTATTACTCCTGAACCGATATAGCTTCTACAGTGAGACTTTACAACATTTGCTAAAAAGTATTTTGATTTTTGTTTTCATCAAATTACTTGCATCAAGGTTTAGTCTTCACTTTTAAAATGTGTGTGATGGTCTGCAGAGACCAGTAGTGGTTTGTAGAAAAGCACACAATAAAGTCAAACTTATACTAATTGCGTGTGCATCTACAAGCTCAACAAGAAATCTATAGTCTTATGTAAAGTGTGAGCACTGTCTCCTCACAGCGAGGCTCTTGGTTCAGTTTCTGCCTGGGGTGGATGATTGTCCTTTCTGTGTGGAGTTCTCCCCGTGTCTGCATGGGTCTCAGGTAGGTACTTTGTTTCTCATAGTCCAAATACATGCCTATCACATGTCCAGAGTGTTTCCTTTTACCTCAGGATCACTAAGGGTTCTGCTTTCATTAACTTGTCGTTCTCATTAGTATTATCCAATCATAAATAATACAGTCTTTACATTCTATCTAAAGACAGTCATATTAATGATATGGCTTCCACTGTGTGGATTTACAACATTTGCCAACAAATATTTTTAAATAATTAAGCTTTGTGGTTGTCAATAGTGATTTGTAGAAATCTGTGGTTTTAAATTAAAACTCTATTCTAAAGCAGAAATCAGGCAATCAGAACACCAGTATATTTACAGGTACAGTTTAAGTGAATGAGTGACTTTTATTTTGAATGAATGAGTGGCTGACCATGCATGCATGTTTGTGTCTGTTTAAAAAGGTTGTATGCACAGATAATAATCTATCACTGTACAAATAAATTCATGTTCCAGCCTTCAAACATAGTTTAAAGAAAAAACATTGTCATATCATATCAGCAGCTGCTAGGGTTTGAGTTTATGTTGTTGAACTTTTATTATGAAGTGGTGGTGGGTTTTGTTTATTATCAGTTACGGCTGTTTAGGTGTTTGGTTATTGGTTGGTGAAGTGTTAGGATTTGCTATTTAAGTTCATTTTTGTTAGACCTTAGCATTGGTCCACTGTCATCTTAGCTCTGTTAGAGTGTTTCTAAGTTCTCATTTTGATTTGTCATAGTCTTGTTTCTAGATCACTTCACTTCCATGCAGTAATGCATGTTCCAAGCTTGATCAATTTTACCTAAGTAACTGAGTTTGGGAGGATCTACCCCAAATGGCTGACCCTGCAGAAAGAAAGAATGGTGGTGTTGCCACCTGTTAGATGTCATGGGTACCTACAGTACATCGCTGGAATAGGCCCCAGGATCTTCCCAGAGCCAGGCTAGAATATGCAGTTCAGATAAATACACATCCTCTACAGGGAACTCACTTGTTTAATGTATTTTCTCTTAAACTCAACAAAACAGATATGTGGACCACGGGTGACAAGAACATTAGTATGCTGTTCTAGACACTACATAATGAAAATCTTGAAGGTGTGAAAAGTGTTGGGTTTTTTTCATATATTGTACTTTTTAACAGGTTCTGTCTGCCTTTTGTGATGCTAAAGTAAAAGAAAAAGAGACATTTGCATGGTTTTCCTAGACACTGGGAAAGATTATTTTTCTTTCTTTCTTTTTTATATAGAAGACATGTGGCTTTTGATTTCTCTGGGTGTCCTGTGTTAGCTTTTTGTCCACATGCATAAGGTTTTCCCTGTGACTGCACTGCCCTTGACCTGACTGCCTAATTTTACCATGGTGATGGGACGAGTAGTTGTGACGGTACTGTGACGGTTCGGTCAGGGGCCACAGCTTTTCTGTTTATTTCTGGGACTTTTATTTTGATTTCCTGTTCACTTTAGTTCTTTTGTCACGTGTCTTTCTGTCTGTTTTGTGTTTGGTGTCATGTGATTGAGTTTTGCATCTGTTTGTGTTTAGTGCTTTAATGACTGACTGTATTTAAGTTCTGTTTTGTGTTCATTCCCTTGTCGGTCAATTGCCTCATTCGCCTTACGTGTGACACGTAGAAGCCTGCTCGTTTTCTGTTACCCTGGTTTATGCCTGTTTCCAGTTATCCTGTTCCAGTTCCTGTTGTTGCGGCCACCGTGCCATGTTTGGGTTCATTCTTGTTTTGTTTTGGTAAATAAAGATTCTGAGCATGGATTTCTGCCTTTCAGCCTCATCCCTACACAGAGGTAAATCACAGGAGCCAGCTAGGCCCGGCGCCCGTGACAGTAGTGCAATTCCTGCCTGTCCAGTTTCTTGGTTATCCACTCTTAAGAGAATGTGACACAAACAGGGGCTTTGCATTCAAATACATAGAAATTAATATGGAAGTGGTTGTCAATCTGGTGCAGTTTCCATTCTTCTTGGAAGGCTTTCCACAAGATTTTAGAGTTTCTGTGGGAATTGGTGCCCATTCATTTTGTTGAGCATTTATGAGGTCAGGCCCTGATGTTGGAAGAGAAGTCCTGGCTCGCAGTCTCCATTCTGGCTCATCACAAAGGTTGTCAAGCTCTTCCACGTTGAACTCATCCAATTGGAGCTTGCGTTGTGCACTGGGGCACAGTCATGCTGGAATAGAAAAGGTTCTTCCCCAAACTGTGTCCACAAAGTTGGAAGCATGGCATTGTCCAAAATGTCTTTGTATGCTGAAGCATTAACATTGCCTCTCACTAAGGGGCCACCTGAATTGAATTAAGAGGTGTATCCTAAGGATTTTGTCCATATACTTGTTTGTTTATTTGAACCAAAGGCATAAAAACAGACCCAGAAACTTTAGAATCTGTTGTTGGGGAAATTTGCATATATTCTTAGCAATCATTCATATATTCCTTTGTAATCACATATTGTAAGAGGAAGTCGGTTTTTTCAGATGACTCTTTCTAGTTATACCATATTAAAGGTGATTCTGCTGACTAATGATTAAGGTTGCAGAGTTTAGGGTACAGTGACATGATTAAAGCAAGGTTGTTGTTTAGCGTAAACACTTTGTTTTCGAGCTAAAGAGTTTAGATTAGGTGTTTTGTTTAGACCAGAAAGCACTTCTTTAGGGTCGTCACCATGGGGACTCAGGGGAGGCGCCATGGTTTCTGCCCATGTTTGATAAGGTGAATGGTCATTTTGAAAGTATAAGAAGTCCTCTGCGAAGGACAAATTCAGAGAGAACTTCAAGACTCAGGACTGCCCTGGGTTACGAATAGCTCTCTCCATCTGCAGATGAAATAAAACTTTGTTTGAGTGAAGAAGACTTTGTCTGTTTGGTGATTCTCCACCGCCCCGACACTGTCAACTCCATCATCAGTCTGATACTGTCTTTTCCTCTCTCTCTTAAACAAGTAATCTATTAATAATACACCGGTGTGAATATACTTAAAATATAACCATATTCCAGTTTCTATACCCATATAGTATCCAGTTCGCTCATGATGGAATTTGGCACACATGGCTAAATCAACCATTGTTACACATTATATACTATTTGAGTGCATAATTAATATATAGTGCACTATGAAGGGAGCAGGGAAACCATTTAGGTCACAGCCTCGCTGCTCATCTGTGTCAATCATGCTCCAACGCATCTTTACGTAGCTCAAAATTTTAAGCTTTTATGCAGTAGTTCCACCTTTATCCCATTTCCAGTTCGGTAATTCTGGCTCATAATACACTTCATCCAATACAGAGTATTGGCTAAGCACATGTCTAGTATACACATGTGAATCCTGGCACTATGGAGGTGTTAGATTATTTGTGTAAATAAAAGTGTGAGATTACATACTCAAAACAGGTCATCAGCCTTAGCTGTAGGTCCAGGTCATCTGTAAATAACTAGTAAGGTACAGTCAGGGCCAGCAGCAATGCTGATGCTACATCTGTAAACATGGTAGAGGGTGAATGTCAAATAAAAGTGAGTGACCCCAATGTTTTCTGTTTGGGTAAGCTTTAAAAGGCTTTTTTTGCGAAATGCAATTATAACAAGATCACTTTCATTTTTCCCCCTGTGGGCTAATACTGTTCGTCCTTCAAACGTCGGTCAAAGGTTTGATAAAGACATCTCTTAGCCTTGAACCACAAAAAAAGCTGTAAAAACCCATTGATTGAATTCTCTCTCTGTTTATTCCAACACAAAGTGCTTTATTGTTCAAACCAGTGGATGAAGAGAACGACAGGTCACATTGAGAAGATAAAAGAGCAGGTTTGAAAAAGGCAAAGAAAAAGTGGGATAGAGTTTTTTTGTTGTTGTTTTATTCTGTACAAAAACGTTGCCTTTGCCATGAGACCAGAATCAGCAATGATTGTGAGAGAAAATTAAGCCCACCTTTTTTGCAGTCCCTCAACAACTCAGTGCTCATACTGTCGATACCGTCACTGTCTCTCAACTGCAGGAACCCTAACTTCCAGCAGCAACTATATCCTGCTACAGCTCCACAATACAGAGGCCTGTCAGTCGAGCAGATGTTGGCAAAATGACCTTTATATATATATAAATAAAAAGAAAAGCCTTCAGAATGTTGCTGAAGCTGCCAAAATTGCTTGATAGTCGGCTCCCTTGGATCTTGAGCGTCTGTCAGTATTGGTGCATTGTGCTAACAGCTTTTTTTCACTCCACACACTGGCTCTCAGTGGCGAACGCAGCATGGGGTGCCTCTGGTGGGTTTTCCATTAGCTCGCTCTGAAATTCAGATAAGGTTGAACATTCTTTTCAACAAATAGTTAGAGAGCCAACCTGTTCTTAATCCCTCATTCTTTAGCTATTGATAATATTTTCAAGCTGTTGAAGTTTCCCCCACTGAGACAATCTCTGAGAACCTTTCAGCAGTGCTGGCCTGTGGATCCAGCAGGGCGCTTGTATACTACATTTTGCTTTTTAATGACAACCCATCTATTTTGGGTTTATAGATCAGGCTAGCAAGTTCACCCACATGTCAGTAAAAAAAATGTCACAAACCCCAGAGCTCTGATACATGTTGAGTTGTCCCAAGAAATCTTTAGACCAGATTTCACTTTTTGGTAGGCGTGTGATTTTACAAACAGAAATGCTGGTGACACTTTACTTGAATCCTGCTTCATAACATTGACATAGCAATGTCACAAATGTCATGGCAGATATCATATGCTGCCACAAGCTGTCATAACAGATTATATCCATTAATAAGACAGTAACCGAATGTGAATGGTAGTTGTCATGACAGATATTGCAGGGTCTCATGACTGTTGTAAATTAGCAATTGAAATAAACCGTCATGACATGAAACCACATAGTATCTGTCATAAACACTGCCAGTAGTAAAGATGACTAGTATACTAATGAACAATATGTATCATGACAGCACTTGACATGCTTGTGTCAAGGTTTTGTGAATTTTGTATAGAAAATGTTGAATTTCTGAGCTATATAACATAACGGATAATGTCCATTAATGTCAAAAGTCCAAATCAAGTCTCAAGTCTTTGAGTGGCAATGCTTACAAACGGTGACTCTAAATGTGGGATGTTTGAGATGGAAATGTTTAGAAGATATGCTAATTGGCCACACCCCCCACAATTACAAGTGCCTGTAGCTTAGCAGGAGTCGGGACTGTTTGCTGTGATATGCCCTCACCAACATGGAGGTTTTGCCTTAAATGATCTTCAAACTTAATGTTAAATATGAAAAATACATCTTGCCCGCTAAATGTGAAACTCCACAGTTAAATAGGACTCGGTGACACCTTTCCAACGCCCCCCTTTGAAAACCGTTATGTGCTGAAAACTGTTCACCTTGGACAAAAGTAATGGGACACCGTGGCGAGGTGAACAGGTTTCAGGTCGCTGGAAAGAGTGCAAGATATAAATAAATAATTCCATGAAATGAACATGGTTTACAAGTTATGATTCAGAAGTCACAGCACCCGAGTCTGAGTCAAGTCTCAAGTTGTTGAGGGCGAGTCTAAAGTCAAGTCACAAGTCTTTGTTTGTGCGACTTAAGTGTGACTCAAGTCCAAGTCTCAGAATCGAGTGCTCATCTCTGTTAATATACTAGTGTGTTTACTATTTTTATATTAATAGACATTAATATACCAGTAGTAAAACACTAGTATATTAATGGATATTGTCTGTCATAAAGAATTTCTATTAATACACTAGTGTCCATTAAGATACTAGTAAATACACTAGTATACCAGACATTATGTGACAACTGCCTGATCATATTTTGTCAATGCTATATAGTTGAAATTTTGTTTATAAAGTGAAAGTGACCATTTTCATACGTGAACATCATCTGTCATACGTGAACACACCACAGCACACAGTGTGAACAGCACAAAATTCTTCCTCTGTATTTAACCCATTCACCA
>JBBPDE010000040.1:20984413-20994637 GCA_037974605.1 Nannopetersius ansorgii | reverse complement strand
GTTGTTCTAATAAGCAGAACCATTCCACTATTGCAACAAATCAACAAAAAACTTTTTTTGATAATACAGAGAACCACTGTTGTAATGTAAATTGTCTTAATTTAAAGGAACCTCTTGTAACTTTGAAATTATGCTTAGGTCCTTTTAAGGACACATCATTTCCACAATTTCCAAAACATCCACTGAAAGGCTCTTCAAGGAGCCAAAAGTGGTTCTTTTATGACGTCATGCCAACATTTTTGGCAACTTTGTGGACATTGTGGTAAATAAATATCCAACCACAATGGATGGGCAGCTGTGAAGAATGGGGAACACTCCTTTAAATGTTTCAAATAATTAATTGCAAAGCAGAGTCAGGTGGTTATCAAGACTAAAGATTCAAAGTAATGATCAATACGTAGATGCTTAGACAAAAATGTGGGCAAAAAGCGGTCATTTGTTTTGCAATACCATTGAATAACTATTTATATTTACATTAACGGCATTTAGCAGACGCTTTTATCCAGAGCGATGAACAACAGTGCTCAAGTAGTCCACATCTGTTCTTCATACCAGTACAGCTAGAAATAAACATCTGCTATTCAAGTTACTGCCGGCTAAATTACACACCTTAACAAATCCTGTCAAAAGAAAAGGTAAAGTACAAGTAAGATAAGCATGGAGTTAAGAGGGTAACTGCCTGAAGGTTTCTTTTATATATATATAGGGGAAAAAGAAATGAGTAAAGCAATAACAAGAGGCCTAGTTAGTCACCAAGGTATTTCTGGTTTCCTGTGGAATCACTCTGTGGGTCATGGCACAAACTGAGGTTTAATTCTCTCTATCATTTAACCAGTTTGAGTCCTTGGGCAAGACTCACAAAGCTACGCTGGTTTATGTTTATGACATGATTAAAGAGATTCTGCATAAATGTGTCTGTCAGATGTAAAGGATCCATATATAAGGCTCAAAATCATACATCACCAAGTGAAGTAGCCTGGAACACAGGGCCAGGGGAGCAGTGTGTATGGATGGTACCTTGCTCAGGGTACCTCAGAGGTCTTGGAGATCAAAGGCAAACACCTTAACTCCATTCAGAGACCAGTAGCCTCACTTCAGAGGAAGGTGCAAGCCTTGAGTTTGGCACCTTAGACTGCTTGGCTTGGCCACTGATACTGGCACAGAACCTATGCAGATAGGGGCTCCCCAACTGACCAATACAAAGAGAAGCCTCTGGCAGGATCAAGGGCTGTGCAGGTTTTGTGGGGTGAGGGGCACTGGAGGCAGAAATGTCCCATCCAGAAGTAAAAGGAGTTACATTAAATGGGGGTATCAAAATAACTTTTGTCTCTAAACCACTCGCTATATCTGTAACCATTCACACTTTGTGTTTCACTCTTTTACTTAATCCCTTTCTGTTCTCATAGGTGACAGAGTTCACTCGGTCACAAATCAGGCCATGGATAGTCACGTCAGCACTTCACCCATCACAAAGATTGTGCCTTCATGCTCCTTTTGTGACACTATCAAAATTCCTGCCAGTAATTTAAATCCTTTACTAATACCAAGTAGACCATGGTCCCCTATCGCTATGGACTTGCAGGGGATCATCATTAGCCTGACCTTGGGATATCACTTCCAGTTTAATGGCCTAGCTGAACATGCCATTCAAGAGCTCTGCAAATTCCTATAAACCCTACTGCTATGGCCAGCAACATGATGGTCAGAGTACCTACTTGGGCAGAATATGGTCAGATCTCTCTGTGCCTCTGTATTACTACACTGAAGCCCTTTGAGTGTGGGTTTGGGTTTCAACCTCCACTGTGTCTGAAGGAATAGATGCCCACCGAGGTCCCCCAGTTGTGTGAGTATAAAGAACCTCCCCGTAATGGAAAGACTCTAGGAAACATAACATAAAATGGTCAATATAATAATTTCAACAAGATACTTTTCGAACCTTTTGTATTGTTCTATCCATCATGAGATGCTCAAACATAGAAAATGACAGCTGGGCAGTTTTGGTGTGAATGGTATTAAAAAAGCAAGGATGAAAAAAATGAGTTATGGCAGTGGCAGTATATACAAGTCATCATGCCCACTGTCCTAAACCCACTGTCCTGGTTTGAATGCTTCAGTCAGCTGGCAATGCTCCTCTCCTTCCCCCTCCTTTCCCTTCCCTATCACAGCTTTTATGAATGGCAGCCAATCAGAAAGCGCCCCCCTCTGCAAACTGCATCCTTGTCTAGCAAAAGCAAGAGAGAGAGGATAGAGCTTGGAGAGAGAGGGGGAGAGAGAGGGAGTAGGGGGAGGGAGAGAGAGAGAGAAGAGAGAGAGAGAGAGAGAGGAAGAGCAAGAGCAAGAGAGAGAGCGAGAGAGAGAGAGAGAGAAAGAGAAAGAGAGAGAGAGGCATGCAGCTGGAGCCTCACACACAACTGTAGCCAGTCTCGGAATCTGAGCCCTGCCAAGAGGCAAAAAACAGGAGCCAGTGTCGCACTTCAATGAGAATGACATGCACTCAAAAGAGCGAGGGAAGCTTCTTCTAAGGTAAGTGCCTCGCAGTCTCACTATACTCGGCTGTAGCCTTGGCAGAGCTACTTATAAACCTGAAGATTTTTTAGTATGATTGCAGTGCCTTTGCAGAGTTCAAACAGAGCAAACTACATTAGGTATGTTAGATGATGATGATGATGATGACGACGAAGATGTCGAAGATAATGATAATGTTGATGATGGGGCTCCTGACAACTGCTCGCTTCTGCAGTTTCCTTGTCCTCAAAATGTAATATGGTAAAAACCCAAAAAGAGAAAACTTTTATGAAAACTGCTTATCTGTAATAAACCAACTGGTGCAATGTCAGGCATGTGATCAGTCACTTGTAAGTGTTATTGTGTACCTGCGAAGGAGCAAATTTCTGTTAAAGCTATAATTGGAGATGAGTTGACTTGGGATTAAATCAGCAATTAAGTTGCTCGTATTCAACTGTGCTGTTGTGTTACTTACAACCTTCAGGTGTTGGTTCTTAAAAGTGCTTGTTTTTTTTCCCCGAGAACCTGTTTGATGTTTTTTTCCGCGGAGGATATTAGGCTAGGGGGACTGCTTTGATGAGTCAGTCACTGCCTCTCTCCCCCTTTCTTTTTCTCTCCATCTATTTCCCTCTCTCTCTCTTTCCCTCTCTCTCTCTTTCTCCCTCTCAATGAGACTCAGCCCAGGATTTTAACTTGGGCAGTACAAATTTACAGACACGCTCGCAAAGCTGTTAACACTGAACCTGCAGTTGTAGACAGCATCTCACTAAATGCTCCTGAGTATTCTTTATCTCCCGGAGTGGGAGAGAAGACAGAGAGAGCGAGAGATGGATAGAGAGAGTTTGTTATTCAAAAAAGGAAAAAAAAGAATGCAGATTAATAAAGTGGTAGTTCTACCCAATAAGGCTTTTCAGTGGCTCAGGCATATTCAATTTGTTTCCCTTTGAAAGGTACACTCTGCTAAGTGGTCCCACTCTGGCATCCCTTGTGTAAATCTTCCCCAGTTAGTTCAGGGCCTGTTTATGCTATTTTGATGTTTTATTTTGCTGCTAGATTATCTGTCCCTGGCTGCGTGCAAAGATGCGAAGCCATGGAGTCGGCAGCGGATGCCGCCATGTGATTTATACATCTGAGCCCCGGCGCATAATGGCACGACTGTTTCGCCCAAATTAAAGTGCACATTTCCTCCCAGCCAGTGTCACATGTATAATTGCCTTTCAACGCAGAGATGAAGCATGAGGCAAAGTCACTTGCACTTTGATTCCGGATAGCATTCTCTCTCTCGTGCTCTCTATCTCTCCCACCCCCCACCCCACCCTCCTCTGTTATGAAGAGGAGGTTGGCAGTCACTGCAATTTGTCTTATAATGAGATAAAAGTCAGAGACAATCAATTTATTTCATTTGAGAGCAACGCTGTGTTATTAATGTCCTCCATCCAAAGCTCCGGCGGTGGTACACATCTCAAAAATGTTTCTCTGCCTGATAAGAGGCCAATTCATAGATTTTAAAAGGACACAGCCAAAGAAAAAATAATCACCTATGCAGTCTCAGATACCAGACTGATTCACAATACTCAAGGATTTGCCTCAATGTGGCATTTCCAATGCTAAATTCTGAATGAGACCATGGGTGCCATGTCACTGAGTAATCATGGTGTAGCTAACAAGGGTTTTCTGTGTTCACCATTGAATATTAAGCACCCCGGAGAGTCCCTAATCCCCGTTTTTAACTCAATATATGATTTATTTAACAAGACCAGACCTCCTCGTCCAGAGAAAGGGCCTTCCAGAACTCACTGGATTCATTAAATCCCAACTGCGGAATGAAATCAGAGAAAATGCTGGCCCTAATAATGTGCGCCTCAGATGATCACCTTGATTCTATGAAGCTGGCCATATCAAAGGCTGGTCCTCCAGGCGGGCAATCAACATGCAGCAGATTTGATCTGTATCAAAGTTTCAAAACAAAGAAGACAGGGCATTAATATTACAGAGGAGGCAGCAGCTGTGAAAACTGTCCAATGCAAGAGATGGAGAGATGGGCGAGCCAGGTAGGGAGTGAGAGACACAGAGAGAGAGAGAGTGAGAAATGAGGAAAAGCTCTTGGGCTCCACCAAGTGGGCTCTTTTATATATGGCACGGGCCCTAAACCAAGAGACATAAATGAGCTTGGATGTACAAAGGCAGTCAAATAGCAGAAATAGCAAACTTTTTTTTTTCACATTTCACCTCTTGTAGCGTTATCATTATAATATATATATATTATTTTTATTAGATGATATAATGCCATATTTCATCCCTATGCCAATAACTGCTAATATACTCTGCAGTCAGTACAGTCCCGTAAATCATGAAGTGATGGGCTGGATAATGTGAATCACTCTCTATTGGTTTATGACTTCACAAGCTTTCAAATGTATCCAGTCACCTTATTATGCAACACACGTCCAGGATTAATATTCACTATGCTAATGACATTCATGGAAAGGGTTTAAACTATAGCCCTAATTAGAACATTCAATCATAATAATAATCAAAGAGGTTTAATTGTTACAAAAGGGAGTTGCTTTCTCGCAAAGCCTGAGGCCAAAAAGAGATTAACGGCAGAGTCAGCGGTGCCGAGCCATAGTATGCATTTTGAAGGATATTTATACAAGCAGCCATTTAAAGCAGTTTCACTCTGTAGAAAGCCATTAGGTGACTGTTAGGCTTTTTCAATTACAAAAGCAATTCCAGCCTAATTTCTGGGGCTTTATTATTTCATCCCTCATTTTAACTGAGACCTGAACTTCCAGTGCTATTGGAAATCTTTGAGAGCGGATACACTTGCTTCCAGAAAAAAAAAAGACACAGTTAATGTTTCTTTTGACAAAATGCAGCACTCTTTCAAGCACAGAGTTGAAACAGGTGGTGGGGAAGAAATATGAAGGTGAAAATATGTGTCAAGACACCACCAGTTCAGAGTAAAATGACTGCAGCTATGTAACACCCCAAAAAATATAAAGTACCACCAGTTCCTACAGAAAGTCTTGTGGGCAAGTGACTGGAAACTGTTTTTTGTAAAGAATATTGCCTTTTCATGATTTGAGGGAAGACTAAATCATGCCCCTGAAACCTCCAAAAATATACGGTTTGGATATGGAGTGCCTCAGGGCTCAGTCTCGGGTCAGATTTCTTTGTTTTGAAGCTTTTGCTCTGCAGTGCTTGAGGAAACAGAAAAAAAAAAATGAAAAACCTGCTGAAGTAAAAAAAAAAAAAAAAGGTAAAAGTAAGGTGAGTGGTGTAAGTCCCTGTTAGCTGAAAGAAACGCACATGGCCTGTCATGCTGAGACGCCCCGTCTAGAGCTGGAGCAACAAACACAGTGGCAGGCCGCTCGGCCAAAGGCAATTACCGCATCAGGCAGGAAAGCTGTGCTGCCGTTTTTATTTTTTTTTTTGAGTGAAAGGGGGATTTGAATCCAACCTCCGACACACTGCTCCACATAATCAAAGTCAACTGTATTGATTTGGTTTATATGAGCAGCTTTGCACACACTCTAGTGCATTTATGCACCTGAGCTTCGCTTTCAGCGGCTTAATCCGTGGATGAAAAACTAGTAACCGAAAACAGATTTGACACTAGGGAGAGGGTGGAGGGTGGTCTGTTGCTCAGTGAATAAGATTTGTCTTACGGCTTTATTGAGTTGCGGCGCTTGTTTTCTCAGATTATTCATTGTTAGTGCTCCATTCCCATGAGGGGTTTGCATGAGGTGAGCAGCGTCAATAGATCTGACGGAGGATGAGGAGCAGCCTGTTAGAGGAGGAAAAAAAAAAGTGAACTATGAGAGCAGGCTGTGGGTTTAGCTAGACAGAAATCACTCACGTTATCAGCACCTTCTTTAATGGGCCTGACATCTGAATCGATATATGTTCTGCGGGGCCACGCCACAAGCTTCGTCCTGAACGGGCCAGGCGGCATGTCAGGAGATTATTATATTAAATTTTTATTTTGTATCAAAGGGGATTCATTGCAATACATTTCACCATGAACTCGTTCCGCTCTGCAATCACAGTCGGTATCCTGACTTACATCAAGGGTAGGTGTGATGTGTTCAGCCCTGATAGATATCGTTAGTGTATTAAGATGAGTTTGTTCACAAATATATTTGTTCTGTTTATTGAGCGTATATTTAGTGGCTTACCAGAGCAGATGGGCAAACTGAAAATATAATATAATATAAGTTTATGTTTGCATTGATGTGACTCAGAAAAAACAAAAAAACATCTCCTCTTCTAGATCGTAGTTGAGACCTAATTGGAATCAGTGAGACTTACATTTCTGAATTGAAATTTTCAATTTGAGGAAAATTTTGACTTAATGTTTACATAGGAAACGTGTAAGATCTCCTCCTTTTCTTTAGGAAAAGGAAGAGTGGGGTTTTCTCATTTACTTTCTCATCTAATTTATTGCAGTTAAATCAGTCCTTTAATGAGACAATATTGAGATCCACTTGTGCAGCATGGTGGGGCAGTGGGTAGTGCTGTTGCCTCACAGCAAGAAGGGTCAGGTCTCGTGGTTCCCTTGCTGGGGTGCCTGAATGACCTTTGTGTGAGGAGTCTGCATATTTTCCCTGTGTCTGGGTGTTATTTTTATTTTTTTTTTGTTGCCATATTCTCAGCTTTCCTCCCACAGTCCAAATACATGCATGCCTGTTGAATTTGAGTTGCTATCCTAACTCTAGATGTTTGTCTGTGTTTTGCCCTCTGACTGCTGGGATAAACCCCAGCACTCTCTTTGTTTCTTAAGACATTCCTTCTTTATGTAACTGTCCACTTTACTGATTAATTCTTATTAGCAGTGCAATTTAAAAGAACCAGGCCATGAATCAGACTTAGGTACAACCAATAGTTATTTGGACTATTCTGCAAATGATACCGGTTTTGGAGAAGGAAGGCATGCACATATAGAATTACATATTTAACATACAATACATGTGTTCTATTTTAACTTTCAACTGACATGTTTGACCATTAGTGGACAACTTAAATAATT
Source organism: Nannopetersius ansorgii (assembly GCA_037974605.1). Lineage (NCBI taxonomy): Eukaryota > Metazoa > Chordata > Actinopteri > Characiformes > Alestidae > Nannopetersius > Nannopetersius ansorgii. The sequence goes on along the minus strand of JBBPDE010000040.1, from coordinate 20,987,100 downwards.
ATAAAAAGCTGCAAAAGAGCAACTAAATTTGACAGTACTATACCAACTGTTTCATGCCCTGTACTTGGAGCCCCGCCATGCTCCCAACACATCTGATCCAGATAATCTAAGGAATGATCAAGGCTTTCCTTGGATGAAGCACATGTGGAAGAACAGGGAAAACACCAAAATGTGCAGAGCAGGGGCACCTCCAGAATCAAGATTGGAAATCTCTGTGTTAACAACAGGATAACAAGCATTTTTTTGTATATAAATATGTACGATATTCTGGGAGCGTTACCTGACTCACCTAATGACATGGCTGATGTTGTTTGTCAGCTAAGGAGTTGAATGTCAGGCTGAAGAGAGGGAAGACGGAAACACCGGTCTAGTTTAGATAAATACTTGCTACGTTTAGTCTCCACACATACAACAGAGCATTGCTTGTTTTCAGTTCCCTCCCATGTGAGGCATATCTCTGGATACTCACGGCTATATTTTCATTGTTTTGTTTTACGCTTGGTATTTTTAGTTATGCCAATCTGGGATGCGTTGGGGCTTCACTTGTATATGGGCCAGCCTCAGGATCTTTCTTCTTGAAAGACTTTATTTGTAGCCGCTTATGCATGATGGGTGAACTACAAATGGTCGAACAGAGTAACTTCTTCCACTAGCACTGAAAATAAAATAAACACATGGCGAACATTTTGTCTTGATCTAAATATTTATAATAACAGTAACATGTCATTTTTGCGATTTTTTTAAAAGGTCCATATATTGCAACACCTTTTTATGGTAAAATAATTAAAAAAAATAAAACAGCTGCAACACGTTGTGGCCTGTAAGGAAACCTCTGAAGTAACTTAATTGAAACTCCACAGTTTAAAAGAACCCTTTAGGAAATTGTGTAACATCCATCATCACCAGCTTTTACCAAGTGCGCTGTACAGTTATCATGATGTATTGTATCTTTTGAAGGATCTAATAAATTCCACAAAAATATGACTTATATCAAAGTTGTTTTATATCAAAGAGCTGTCACTCCACTTAATGAAAAATTGCCTCTTGACAGGAGCTTCCATGACCTCTGACAATTTCAAACTTTTTCACATTTTTTTTTTCCACAGGGAATCAAAGGAACATCAAAGCGATGTCTACAATGCCCGAGTTGCTGATCCAACCATTTAGATCATTTGCCATTCAGCACTGCCTCCCTTATTAGATTATTCATCCAGAATTGTGCCTGTCCTGAGGATCAATTGGATACAGCCACGATGATGATGATTCACTTCCTCTGGCTGTTCCCACTGCTCTGCCTCCTCCCTCCGGGGTCGCCCGTCATGTTGGTGGAGCGGGCTGGTGTCCTCCGCCCCCCCAGCCAAATGCTGCAGCCTGAGGGCAGAGCGCTGCGCAGATCCAAGCGTGACTGGATGTGGAGGCAGTTCTTTCTGTCAGAGGAATACATGGGAAACAACTACCAATACGTCGGCAAGGTGAGGGAGACCATGATAGGGTTTCGGGAATCGGCTTGTCTTGTCTTACAAACAAGCCTTAGGGGGAAAGATGTGAAGAAATGAGAAGGAAAAAAAAGCTTCTCCCTTTGAGGTTTTATGTGGCATGGCAGAATATTTGAATATGAATGTGCCACTTGGAGAAACTTGAAGCCATTATCAAAGAAAAGCCACGAAAATGTGAATTACACAGTCACTGAGGCATGAATATTCAGACGGCAGAAAAAAAGGTGGGGGTGAGGTGGGGTGATTTTGTGGAGGAGGGGGGGTTTGTTGAGGTGGAAGGGGGATACTGGATATTTGGATATTGGGCTTTGAACCTGGTTTCACGGTTCTCATTTCCAGGGGCCAAAGTGACTCCCCAGAGACCAGATGGGAATTGACAATTACGGGCTATTTCATTGTCTCTCTCCAGCACTTTTTCACCCATTGACTTCCTACCCATCTGCAATAGCTGTGTGAAAAGGAAGGGCTTTCAATTCATCAAGCCACAATTCAATGTGCCAAATTTATGCCACATTAACCATGAAAGAGAAGCCTATTGCAGTATCATGAGTGCATTTTCAGCTCCTGACATGGAACATCATGATGTATAACTCACAAAAATCAAATGAAACAGTTTCTATTGTTATTACAGCTGGAGATGCCACATTTGCAGTATAGGAACTCTGGCTCTGGAATAGCCCTGCCCATATTAAAGTGTAGAGAGCACTAATGAATTATGCTCACAGTAGTCCAAAATAATTCTGTGATGTATCATTTAGCATTTACATTATTTTTAAAAAGTTAGGTGCCTCTAATTAAGGTCAGGCTTCCATTTAACTACCCGCATAATATTTAAAAGCAGAAAGGACAATGCAAACTGAACACAAGAGGGGGGCATAAAGCGGAACAGTGACAAACTTTCAGAATATAGTGAATGGACTGTGGGATGTGATTTTCAAGTACAAATTACATAAGTGACATAATGATACAGTCAACTCATAATTGATAGATGTATCCTATCAACAGTTAACTGTTTGATACATTATACAATACAATGAAAACAATATAAGATGTTACAGTTCTTATATATACCTTTTCATGAAGCTATTTTCAAGCCATTATGTCCTTATTTTGCAGATTCTAAAAGTTCAACAAAAAGTTTAACTCAATTCATTACAGTTTAATATTCTCACAACATTTAGAATGAAAGAA